>CAXKVR010000936.1:5000-182163 GCA_964058845.1 Carex sylvatica
CCTAAACCCTAAACCCTAAACCCTAAACCCTAAACCCTAAACCCTAAACCCTAAACCCTAAACCCTAAACCCTAAACCCTAAACCCTAAACCCTAAACCCTAAACCCTAAACCCTAAACCCTAAACCCTAAACCCTAAACCCTAAACCCTAAACCCTAAACCCTAAACCCTAAACCCTAAACCCTAAACCCTAAACCCTAAACCCTAAACCCTAAACCCTAAACCCTAAACCCTAAACCCTAAACCCTAAACCCTAAACCCTAAACCCTAAACCCTAAACCCTAAACCCTAAACCCTAAACCCTAAACCCTAAACCCTAAACCCTAAACCCTAAACCCTAAACCCTAAACCCTAAACCCTAAACCCTAAACCCTAAACCCTAAACCCTAAACCCTAAACCCTAAACCCTAAACCCTAAACCCTAAACCCTAAACCCTAAACCCTAAACCCTAAACCCTAAACCCTAAACCCTAAACCCTAAACCCTAAACCCTAAACCCTAAACCCTAAACCCTAAACCCTAAACCCTAAACCCTAAACCCTAAACCCTAAACCCTAAACCCTAAACCCTAAACCCTAAACCCTAAACCCTAAACCCTAAACCCTAAACCCTAAACCCTAAACCCTAAACCCTAAACCCTAAACCCTAAACCCTAAACCCTAAACCCTAAACCCTAAACCCTAAACCCTAAACCCTAAACCCTAAACCCTAAACCCTAAACCCTAAACCCTAAACCCTAAACCCTAAACCCTAAACCCTAAACCCTAAACCCTAAACCCTAAACCCTAAACCCTAAACCCTAAACCCTAAACCCTAAACCCTAAACCCTAAACCCTAAACCCTAAACCCTAAACCCTAAACCCTAAACCCTAAACCCTAAACCCTAAACCCTAAACCCTAAACCCTAAACCCTAAACCCTAAACCCTAAACCCTAAACCCTAAACCCTAAACCCTAAACCCTAAACCCTAAACCCTAAACCCTAAACCCTAAACCCTAAACCCTAAACCCTAAACCCTAAACCCTAAACCCTAAACCCTAAACCCTAAACCCTAAACCCTAAACCCTAAACCCTAAACCCTAAACCCTAAACCCTAAACCCTAAACCCTAAACCCTAAACCCTAAACCCTAAACCCTAAACCCTAAACCCTAAACCCTAAACCCTAAACCCTAAACCCTAAACCCTAAACCCTAAACCCTAAACCCTAAACCCTAAACCCTAAACCCTAAACCCTAAACCCTAAACCCTAAACCCTAAACCCTAAACCCTAAACCCTAAACCCTAAACCCTAAACCCTAAACCCTAAACCCTAAACCCTAAACCCTAAACCCTAAACCCTAAACCCTAAACCCTAAACCCTAAACCCTAAACCCTAAACCCTAAACCCTAAACCCTAAACCCTAAACCCTAAACCCTAAACCCTAAACCCTAAACCCTAAACCCTAAACCCTAAACCCTAAACCCTAAACCCTAAACCCTAAACCCTAAACCCTAAACCCTAAACCCTAAACCCTAAACCCTAAACCCTAAACCCTAAACCCTAAACCCTAAACCCTAAACCCTAAACCCTAAACCCTAAACCCTAAACCCTAAACCCTAAACCCTAAACCCTAAACCCTAAACCCTAAACCCTAAACCCTAAACCCTAAACCCTAAACCCTAAACCCTAAACCCTAAACCCTAAACCCTAAACCCTAAACCCTAAACCCTAAACCCTAAACCCTAAACCCTAAACCCTAAACCCTAAACCCTAAACCCTAAACCCTAAACCCTAAACCCTAAACCCTAAACCCTAAACCCTAAACCCTAAACCCTAAACCCTAAACCCTAAACCCTAAACCCTAAACCCTAAACCCTAAACCCTAAACCCTAAACCCTAAACCCTAAACCCTAAACCCTAAACCCTAAACCCTAAACCCTAAACCCTAAACCCTAAACCCTAAACCCTAAACCCTAAACCCTAAACCCTAAACCCTAAACCCTAAACCCTAAACCCTAAACCCTAAACCCTAAACCCTAAACCCTAAACCCTAAACCCTAAACCCTAAACCCTAAACCCTAAACCCTAAACCCTAAACCCTAAACCCTAAACCCTAAACCCTAAACCCTAAACCCTAAACCCTAAACCCTAAACCCTAAACCCTAAACCCTAAACCCTAAACCCTAAACCCTAAACCCTAAACCCTAAACCCTAAACCCTAAACCCTAAACCCTAAACCCTAAACCCTAAACCCTAAACCCTAAACCCTAAACCCTAAACCCTAAACCCTAAACCCTAAACCCTAAACCCTAAACCCTAAACCCTAAACCCTAAACCCTAAACCCTAAACCCTAAACCCTAAACCCTAAACCCTAAACCCTAAACCCTAAACCCTAAACCCTAAACCCTAAACCCTAAACCCTAAACCCTAAACCCTAAACCCTAAACCCTAAACCCTAAACCCTAAACCCTAAACCCTAAACCCTAAACCCTAAACCCTAAACCCTAAACCCTAAACCCTAAACCCTAAACCCTAAACCCTAAACCCTAAACCCTAAACCCTAAACCCTAAACCCTAAACCCTAAACCCTAAACCCTAAACCCTAAACCCTAAACCCTAAACCCTAAACCCTAAACCCTAAACCCTAAACCCTAAACCCTAAACCCTAAACCCTAAACCCTAAACCCTAAACCCTAAACCCTAAACCCTAAACCCTAAACCCTAAACCCTAAACCCTAAACCCTAAACCCTAAACCCTAAACCCTAAACCCTAAACCCTAAACCCTAAACCCTAAACCCTAAACCCTAAACCCTAAACCCTAAACCCTAAACCCTAAACCCTAAACCCTAAACCCTAAACCCTAAACCCTAAACCCTAAACCCTAAACCCTAAACCCTAAACCCTAAACCCTAAACCCTAAACCCTAAACCCTAAACCCTAAACCCTAAACCCTAAACCCTAAACCCTAAACCCTAAACCCTAAACCCTAAACCCTAAACCCTAAACCCTAAACCCTAAACCCTAAACCCTAAACCCTAAACCCTAAACCCTAAACCCTAAACCCTAAACCCTAAACCCTAAACCCTAAACCCTAAACCCTAAACCCTAAACCCTAAACCCTAAACCCTAAACCCTAAACCCTAAACCCTAAACCCTAAACCCTAAACCCTAAACCCTAAACCCTAAACCCTAAACCCTAAACCCTAAACCCTAAACCCTAAACCCTAAACCCTAAACCCTAAACCCTAAACCCTAAACCCTAAACCCTAAACCCTAAACCCTAAACCCTAAACCCTAAACCCTAAACCCTAAACCCTAAACCCTAAACCCTAAACCCTAAACCCTAAACCCTAAACCCTAAACCCTAAACCCTAAACCCTAAACCCTAAACCCTAAACCCTAAACCCTAAACCCTAAACCCTAAACCCTAAACCCTAAACCCTAAACCCTAAACCCTAAACCCTAAACCCTAAACCCTAAACCCTAAACCCTAAACCCTAAACCCTAAACCCTAAACCCTAAACCCTAAACCCTAAACCCTAAACCCTAAACCCTAAACCCTAAACCCTAAACCCTAAACCCTAAACCCTAAACCCTAAACCCTAAACCCTAAACCCTAAACCCTAAACCCTAAACCCTAAACCCTAAACCCTAAACCCTAAACCCTAAACCCTAAACCCTAAACCCTAAACCCTAAACCCTAAACCCTAAACCCTAAACCCTAAACCCTAAACCCTAAACCCTAAACCCTAAACCCTAAACCCTAAACCCTAAACCCTAAACCCTAAACCCTAAACCCTAAACCCTAAACCCTAAACCCTAAACCCTAAACCCTAAACCCTAAACCCTAAACCCTAAACCCTAAACCCTAAACCCTAAACCCTAAACCCTAAACCCTAAACCCTAAACCCTAAACCCTAAACCCTAAACCCTAAACCCTAAACCCTAAACCCTAAACCCTAAACCCTAAACCCTAAACCCTAAACCCTAAACCCTAAACCCTAAACCCTAAACCCTAAACCCTAAACCCTAAACCCTAAACCCTAAACCCTAAACCCTAAACCCTAAACCCTAAACCCTAAACCCTAAACCCTAAACCCTAAACCCTAAACCCTAAACCCTAAACCCTAAACCCTAAACCCTAAACCCTAAACCCTAAACCCTAAACCCTAAACCCTAAACCCTAAACCCTAAACCCTAAACCCTAAACCCTAAACCCTAAACCCTAAACCCTAAACCCTAAACCCTAAACCCTAAACCCTAAACCCTAAACCCTAAACCCTAAACCCTAAACCCTAAACCCTAAACCCTAAACCCTAAACCCTAAACCCTAAACCCTAAACCCTAAACCCTAAACCCTAAACCCTAAACCCTAAACCCTAAACCCTAAACCCTAAACCCTAAACCCTAAACCCTAAACCCTAAACCCTAAACCCTAAACCCTAAACCCTAAACCCTAAACCCTAAACCCTAAACCCTAAACCCTAAACCCTAAACCCTAAACCCTAAACCCTAAACCCTAAACCCTAAACCCTAAACCCTAAACCCTAAACCCTAAACCCTAAACCCTAAACCCTAAACCCTAAACCCTAAACCCTAAACCCTAAACCCTAAACCCTAAACCCTAAACCCTAAACCCTAAACCCTAAACCCTAAACCCTAAACCCTAAACCCTAAACCCTAAACCCTAAACCCTAAACCCTAAACCCTAAACCCTAAACCCTAAACCCTAAACCCTAAACCCTAAACCCTAAACCCTAAACCCTAAACCCTAAACCCTAAACCCTAAACCCTAAACCCTAAACCCTAAACCCTAAACCCTAAACCCTAAACCCTAAACCCTAAACCCTAAACCCTAAACCCTAAACCCTAAACCCTAAACCCTAAACCCTAAACCCTAAACCCTAAACCCTAAACCCTAAACCCTAAACCCTAAACCCTAAACCCTAAACCCTAAACCCTAAACCCTAAACCCTAAACCCTAAACCCTAAACCCTAAACCCTAAACCCTAAACCCTAAACCCTAAACCCTAAACCCTAAACCCTAAACCCTAAACCCTAAACCCTAAACCCTAAACCCTAAACCCTAAACCCTAAACCCTAAACCCTAAACCCTAAACCCTAAACCCTAAACCCTAAACCCTAAACCCTAAACCCTAAACCCTAAACCCTAAACCCTAAACCCTAAACCCTAAACCCTAAACCCTAAACCCTAAACCCTAAACCCTAAACCCTAAACCCTAAACCCTAAACCCTAAACCCTAAACCCTAAACCCTAAACCCTAAACCCTAAACCCTAAACCCTAAACCCTAAACCCTAAACCCTAAACCCTAAACCCTAAACCCTAAACCCTAAACCCTAAACCCTAAACCCTAAACCCTAAACCCTAAACCCTAAACCCTAAACCCTAAACCCTAAACCCTAAACCCTAAACCCTAAACCCTAAACCCTAAACCCTAAACCCTAAACCCTAAACCCTAAACCCTAAACCCTAAACCCTAAACCCTAAACCCTAAACCCTAAACCCTAAACCCTAAACCCTAAACCCTAAACCCTAAACCCTAAACCCTAAACCCTAAACCCTAAACCCTAAACCCTAAACCCTAAACCCTAAACCCTAAACCCTAAACCCTAAACCCTAAACCCTAAACCCTAAACCCTAAACCCTAAACCCTAAACCCTAAACCCTAAACCCTAAACCCTAAACCCTAAACCCTAAACCCTAAACCCTAAACCCTAAACCCTAAACCCTAAACCCTAAACCCTAAACCCTAAACCCTAAACCCTAAACCCTAAACCCTAAACCCTAAACCCTAAACCCTAAACCCTAAACCCTAAACCCTAAACCCTAAACCCTAAACCCTAAACCCTAAACCCTAAACCCTAAACCCTAAACCCTAAACCCTAAACCCTAAACCCTAAACCCTAAACCCTAAACCCTAAACCCTAAACCCTAAACCCTAAACCCTAAACCCTAAACCCTAAACCCTAAACCCTAAACCCTAAACCCTAAACCCTAAACCCTAAACCCTAAACCCTAAACCCTAAACCCTAAACCCTAAACCCTAAACCCTAAACCCTAAACCCTAAACCCTAAACCCTAAACCCTAAACCCTAAACCCTAAACCCTAAACCCTAAACCCTAAACCCTAAACCCTAAACCCTAAACCCTAAACCCTAAACCCTAAACCCTAAACCCTAAACCCTAAACCCTAAACCCTAAACCCTAAACCCTAAACCCTAAACCCTAAACCCTAAACCCTAAACCCTAAACCCTAAACCCTAAACCCTAAACCCTAAACCCTAAACCCTAAACCCTAAACCCTAAACCCTAAACCCTAAACCCTAAACCCTAAACCCTAAACCCTAAACCCTAAACCCTAAACCCTAAACCCTAAACCCTAAACCCTAAACCCTAAACCCTAAACCCTAAACCCTAAACCCTAAACCCTAAACCCTAAACCCTAAACCCTAAACCCTAAACCCTAAACCCTAAACCCTAAACCCTAAACCCTAAACCCTAAACCCTAAACCCTAAACCCTAAACCCTAAACCCTAAACCCTAAACCCTAAACCCTAAACCCTAAACCCTAAACCCTAAACCCTAAACCCTAAACCCTAAACCCTAAACCCTAAACCCTAAACCCTAAACCCTAAACCCTAAACCCTAAACCCTAAACCCTAAACCCTAAACCCTAAACCCTAAACCCTAAACCCTAAACCCTAAACCCTAAACCCTAAACCCTAAACCCTAAACCCTAAACCCTAAACCCTAAACCCTAAACCCTAAACCCTAAACCCTAAACCCTAAACCCTACAACATTGTAGGATGTGTGTAATTTTAATTTGCATTAACATGAATTTTTTGTAATAACTTAGGATGTGTATGATATTTAATTTAGGATGTGTATGTGATAGTTAATTTAGGATGTGTATGTGATAGTTAATTTAGGATGTGTATGAAACATAATTTTAGGATGTGTGACATTTCGGATTTGTGATAATTTAGCAAGAATTTTTGCCAGCAAAATATGGACGCTGGTCATTTAATAAAACCATTTTTTTTTATTCAATTTAACTATCTGTATCGGTTCCTAAGCTAAGAACCGATCCAGATAGTAAATAATCTAAATTTAAAAAATTAAAATATAATTAAAAATAAACCCTAAACCCTATTAGGATCGTTTCCTATAGAAACCGATCCAGATAACATACTATCTGGATCGGTTCTATAATAGTGAACCGATCCAGATAGTATTTTCTGAATTTTTTTAATTTTTAAATTCAGAAAATAACTATCTGGATCGGTTCACTATTATGGAACCGATCCAGATAGTCAGTTATCTGGATCGGTTCTATAATAGTGAACCGATCCAGATAGTTATTTTCTGAATTTTTTTAATTTTTAAATTTAGAAAATAACTATCTGGATCGGTTTACTATTATGGAACCGATCCAGATAGTCAGTTATCTGGATCGGTTCTATAATAGTGAACCGATCCAGATAACTGACTATCTGGATCGGTTCTTAGCTTAGGAACCGATCCAGATAGGTGATTATCTGGATCGGTTAAATAACCGATCCAGATTATTGTAGTATCTGTATCGCCTTCATCAGGATCGGGTGTATTCCGATACTAATATGCGTTTATAACCGATCCTGATTCGTTATTTTCCACTAGTGTCAGGATGAAGGTTTTCAATTGGAAAAAAGTAATTTGTAGAAAATAAAATGAGATTGGACAGTGAGTGTGCAGCTAGGTTAGGGACACAATTGATTTGAAAGCTTTACTCTAATAGCTTGTCTGTTGCAATCAGTTGGGAGTTGTTTGTTTATGTTTTAGAATTTTTATAAGTGGATATGTTAAATCTGCAAATTATTGTTTCATTGATTAATTACAAATGAAAGATTGCACACAAAGAACTTCAACAAGTTGAAGCATGTAATTACAATATAATAAGAAGCTTTGCTTCCACAGTTCGTTTTGGACCTTATTTTCTATCAAATGATGCAATGTTTGTTCCAACCTCCAAATGAGTATTAGATTATTAATCTGGAGTTGGTTCACATCTTCACCAGTTAATCATACCAGTACCTAATTCATATGTTACCTTTTATTTTAGGGTATATGATAAAAGATAAAATTGAGAGGGGCAAGCAAAGAAGACTAAGACAGTGCAAAGATAAAGATTACAAGGTCTGAAGGGAAACAACAACTTCAAGCTTTCATTTTATTATTTTTTTGCTTATTTGAAAACATTTGTGAGTTAATTGCTATAAAATCAATCCAAAAACAAAGAATATAATATGAGAAGCTATCTGTGTCTACTCAAGCTAGCAACGTACAACTCCAACTTTTAAAAAAATGGTCTATTAAATTCTATTTTGACATTTTTTTTCACAAAAACTGTGAAAATTTATGTAGGCTACAAAAGCAACTTAATCATTTCTGTTATAGGCTACAAAACCAACTATCTATAACGAAGCAGTAGCGAATCAAAATCCGTCTCTCATCTGTACGTTTATTCTTATTACTTAAGCTGTGAGGAGCTTATATACAGCTCTATTAACTCTATCTATTTCCTCGTGGGACTAAGCATTGGAGATTCGGACAATTCAATTCAGCTTAATTTACTCCGCACGTTAGTGTTCTAAATTTTAACGGAACCTCACATTTGGTCACGTGGCTTCTTACCATTGGACCGTTAAAGTGGTGGTGTGGACTTTGGAGGGAAAAAAAAACTAAGAAAACGACAAGTACGAGGGGTTCCGATGTGGGACCCAGGCTCTCATCCCATCATTTCATCTCATATAATATATATTAATGTATTTATTTATATCTCTAAACCCTGAAAACAGATTCAGAAATATTCATTCAAACCCGCTTCGAATATTTTCCTCATTTGAATTGAGATAAACAGATGCAATAATTTTGAGAATTAATTATTTATTTATTTTCATATTTCAATTTGTTAATTAATATTTATATTTTAAAGTTCATATAACTCTGTTATCCGACAATTATCTATTTCCTATCTGTATTCGAATCCATATCCGTGGACTATCTGTTTCGTATCCATTTTTGTTTAAGACAGATTTTGTTTTGAATTTTGATATCCATTTACTATATATCCGTATCCGTATTCGTATTCGCTCATTGGAAAACGAATGCGGATATGATATTAGCATTATCCACTCCATTTTCACCCCTAATGTACTCGTCTCTATCAGAATTTTGCAGTTTACGATATTTCTGGCAAAAGAAATAAATCGCTCTCTGGTTAGTCCTGATGGATAACTGATAGAGACATCAGACGTCTGATGCTCCGAAACGAGTCATTCCGATGCGAGTCATTATTCTCAGTCGGTCTTCATTCTAATCCGAATTTGGAAACGATGTATAAATGTTATATTAATCTATTTAATTGGTAAGTAAACTAAAGTTTTAGAAATCAATCATGGAGTAGATCTGTAATGGATTAAATAGATCTGTAATGGATTAAAGAGATCCTTGCAATGAAAGACTTGTGAAGGAACTCACCTTTCAAATTTTCGGTATATCTCTTTTAATCCACAGTTTGAGTTAGAAGTAAAAAAAAATTATTTTACAGTCTTTTCACAGTTTAAGCCTAAATACCTGGTAGCCTCAAAACCCAACACAAACAAGCGGCATGTCTTATCCATTCCATCCATCCATCCATACATCATCATAGGGACCAAGTGCAACCTTTCATATTTGGTACTTCATCTAACGGTCCAATTGTGTACCTAGCTCTTGTCACAAAAAAATTTGTTCCTAGTTCTCTAATTTGGATTCGACCCCAGTGGCCCAGTAACAATATCCCTCAGGTACAATGGAAATTGCATCCTCTGAGATATCTCATATTTTGCGTGACTTTCTGAAAGATCTCAATCGTTGAAATATGTTCTGCACGAATCTCAAAACTCATATAAATGGTCCCCTGCGCTATCCTCAAATAGAAACCGGACACGTCGATCATGCAAAATATGAGATATCTCAGAGGATACGCACTCGGTACAATGGCCTCTGACCAGAATTCAGGTCACCTGAGGACTGAGGTAATAAAATGTTTATGTTTATTTACATATCGTTTGATCAGAATCCGTACAAATATTCCACCACAAGTCAAATTAATTCAGATTCTGATCGGACAGTCGTGATCTAAATAAAAATATTTTGTTACCTTGTTGTAGTCTCAGGACCTGTTACAGCTAGGCTTAGTCCTAACATGCCACCTGACCTGGGGAAGAAAATTGTGGACTTGTGTTTTTATTTTATGTGAAGAAACCTTGTGTTGAAATGTTTTTGGTTCACCGACGGCAGATTTGACGATGGAAGCAAGCTAGTAAGAGGAACACAACATTTAATGCAAACTGTTATGTCTCCTTAATTATACGAACGCAAAAGGGAAAGCATGAGCATAACTCGTTCCCCAATTATTTCTGTGTTTTCTTCGCGGTTACTGGGACGCATTTCCTGCAACAAATGAGATGCAATGGGAGTTATCAGTTATGGACTTATGGGGCGTTCGGATCAACTCACTTTGTCTTTTAAAATTTATTCTATAACGGATTGGGTCGGAAAAATTGTCTCAAGTCGGACTTTTTTTTGAGAGAGAGAAAGCGTAGGCATTCTCAAGTCGGACCTGGTCACATGAATTTGTATCCTCTACGTTAACTCAGAAAAGGAATCTCTTGAGTTAATGTATCTGAACTATCCAATCAAATTAAATTCGCACTATAGGTAGGAGACAAATAGGCTCCATTTATAATCAGACAGACGAGATGTATTAACTCAAAAAGATGCTCTTTTGAGTTAATGCAGACAATGTGAACTCTGATCAAATCGAGTCGGATCCATTTGATTCTGAAAAATTGTTTGGTCATAAGTCAGATTGGATCAGAACAGGTTGTAGTTCGTTTTCGGATGGCCGGATATTTGAATCAATTTTTTTTTAAAAAAAATGGATCTAGCATGAGTCAAATATTTCAGACCTGCAAAGATTTGAGTTAGAAGAATAATTAAATTAAACCAATTTAATGCTTTTGTATTCAATTTCAAAATTGGCAACCCATCTATGACACCTCTAGTTTCAACACTGAGATGGAGTACGACACTTGTTATGTAGATCACATGATTGTCAACATTTTCAATATTATGGTGCTATGCCTATATATGTAAGTATCCAAATATTGAATTGTAAGTTCCAACTGGTCAATCTTAGGGTGATTTACATATTCAAAAATTTCTAAATTTATTTATGAACAATTAGGATTATAACCTCTTTACCCGTCAATTCATATAATCAGTTTGTTGTTATATTATTTTCTTAAAAAATATTTGTAAATTGTAATGATTTTATGCCTTTCTGCATGCAATTTGGCGTGTTAATAAAACTGAATTTGGGAACCTAACTGGAGTCTTACATATTGACCCATTCTTTTTATTTTATTTATAAGAGAAGGCCAGGCCAACATGCTTTATCGATTATTTTAATTTATTTTTTATTCCCAAAATATCGATATATAGTATATTCCATATGATTTTTTTTTTATATATACAACCTAGTTGTTATGGAATTGAATTTTTCAACAAATAAGACCTCATTTATTATTTTATTTATAAAATAATGGCATATCCGATATAATTTGTTAGGAGATTGTGTTGACAATCTCAGCTATAATAATTAAATCAAAATTACTAAATTACAGATACAAAAATAATTTTTTTTTTCCGGTTCCTTTAGAAAATTTAAAGGTATCCAAACAAATTTGGTTCCTTCTATGAATTGAAATATGAATTAAATCAATTTATACTAGGGCTGTTAAAAAAACTCGTAGTTCGTGATTCAATTGAGTTTGATTCGAAAAAAATATATAATTAACTTGGTTCGAAATTGGTTTGTCCTGAAACGAATCAAATCAGCTCAGTTCGAAATTGGTTCGAATTCAAACTCGAAATGGATTAAGTTCGATTCGAAACTCTTCTTTTCAGTTCTAAACCCTACTTCAATTTTGAACTAGTTCGGTTCAAATTGATTCGAATCAAATTCAAACTCTTCTTTTAAGTTCGAAACCCAAATTTAAATCAAACCAGCTCGGTTCGAAACTGGTTCGAACTCGAACTAGACTAAGTTCGATTATGTTTAATTTGTTTGCAGGCCTAATCTAGACCCTATATTTATTTATATATAATTTCTATAAATGAAAATTTCTGTAGAGAGAGAAGGGAAGTTTAGAAGGAGAGAGAAAGCAAAGGTCATTAAACTGGAATTAAAACCGGACCCTATGTCCCTATGCAGCTGTGCTATTATTAAGCAGATTTTAAAAAAGCTAATCTAATAATAATAATGCTTCGTTTAGAGCAACTAAGCTAAGCCGCACAGCTTTTATTATGAAAGCCAAAGCCTGTAATCTAATTGAAATAGTAAAAAAATAGTAAAAAAATTCAAAAAAAATGCAAAATTTGGCCTTCAAGCACATTTTAATATAGAGATCACATCTAACGGTTTAGATCGACCATTTGAACATTGAAAACACAAAAATGAGTTATAAGCATATATGGGGATATGCTTATATAAGCATAGTAGCCAACTCCTCTCTCTATATATATATATGTCTGTTCTTCTCTTTTTTAGCATACATAATTAATTTATACGTTATTTTAGAATCTCAGATATCTGTGTACATTTATTTTTTTCTACTAGTTCTTGTAATTGTGTGCCTTTGGATTTTCTTCATTAATTTTCTGCATAAATTGCATCACCATTTGATTAAGTGGTTTTTAAAGCGCCTGTTTAGTGCATTCCATTTGCTTTTTGAAGATTTTTCCTAATATTCTTTTGAAACAAAATTTTCGGTCCTCAATTTTAATTTTATTAAAAACAAAAGGTATTGAGTATTGAATAGCTGCATCTAAAAAAGTTAAATATTTAGTTTAATTAGGTACTGCTACTGGTAATTAGCACAATACCATTCTCTAGTGTTTCAGAGAAATAATACAATGCTAGAAACAACTGTAATATAGAAAAGTGAGTTTGGCTAATATAACATCAGTGTCATTTCAGCTTATATAACACCAACTCTAAAATCTATCAAATTGACTTCGAACGACTAATCCAAACCATTCAAACCGATTTATATTATAAGTGATGCGTTTACATACAATATTTTTATATTTTTGAGTTATTTTAGTATGAAATCAAGCGGTCAAAAGTGTGAGTTTTTAAGTTAATTCTAATACATTATTTTTTCAATATTTTGACCGCTTGATTTGATACTAAAATAACTCGAAACTATAAAAAAAATTGTATGTAAACGCATCACTCATAACGTAAATCGGTTTGAACGGTTTGGATTAATTGTTCGAAGTCGATTTGATAGGTTTTAGAGTTGGTGTTATATAAGCTGAAATGACACTGATGTTATATTAGCCAAACTCTAGAAAAGTGCTTCGTTAAAAATTACGAATACTGACAATGAGCCAATTAGCTTTCAAATTAATATGCTAAAAAAATAAGCATCTATGATAAATATTTTCAGGAATAACAGTTGAAATAAAATATTTTGGCCTCCATCGATCACATGCTAAAAAATTTAACTAAGATTGTTGGTTGATTGTACAGCCACAAGCATATATATTTTCTATTACCTTGCAAGCCCAGTTTCTTTTAAAACAAAGAAGTAAAGTACACAATTTGTATTGTTATTTTTCAAGGGTAAAACTTTTAAGTCCCCATAAAAAAATTACCAAATATATATTCTTGAATGGTCTAACTTGTAAAATTTTGTTCAAATAATCAAATTCCTTCTATAGTATATTTTTTTCCTCAACATCAATTGATCGCTGGTTCGAAGTTACCTTTTCTATTTAAGAATGTAAAACACGAATAAAGCATGAAAGATTTTAATCCTATCAATTATGAGAATATTTTCCAAATCTGGATGGAAATCAGATCGGTGGTAAAGATTTTCCATCACAGGTTTGGAAATATATTTTTCATTACAGGTTTGAAAAATCTTCTCATAATTATTCAGCAACTCCGAGTCATTAAAATCAATGTTATCATAATCAAACTGGACATCGATCCAATAAAACTTCGGGTCAACAGTTCACTGGTTGGACCAGTGATTCAACCGGTTCAATTACTGATTTTTTGTAAAACAATCACAACTTATAATTTTATGTCTAGGCCTTTACAAGAAAGAATGACAATTTTACAAAATGAACATTATAAGTTCAGAAAGTTTGCATGAAGGTTCTCATATACTAAATAACAGATCTAATACCAATAGCAGCAGCTAAATTGTCTGTTCTTTCCATATTTAAGGGGCAAATTGGCACGGAGGGGGAATGAAAGGGGAAATGAGAAAGGAGTGCCGAATTGTTTGTTCTTTCTATATTAGTTAGGGAAGAAAATGTAAGGAAAATTAACGAATTTGGAGAATTGCGCAAAATATGCATGGTTTATAAAATCTGTTTTGAACCGGATTTTTAAATCGGTTTGGTTCAGCGGCTTTATAAAAATTTGGTCGATTAAATAGGTTTTAAGCAGTCTATAAACATAACCAAATCGGACAAGTGATCGGTTCTGATTTTTTTGATTTAACTGGTGGTCCGGTCCGATTCTGATAACACTGATTCAAATCAACTGTTTAAAATTTGAAAATAAAAAAAAGAATGTAAAACACGAATAAAGCATGAAAGACATGAGATTTTGAAACTTACAAAAGTATATATTATATATGATGCTTTAGTTTCGCTACTTATTTATTCTGGTTCCTGGGGTACACCTAAGTTGTTTGTATTTTCAATTCTGTAGGTGCAGGAAGTTGGCACATGCACTAGCTACTGATTTTCCTTAACTTGTGCTCAAATAGACAACTCAGCAGGACAAAGAGAGGCTGTTGGTTAGTGTTACCTTTCCAGTTTCTTTTTTGGCTATATTTATTCCATTTCTCTTGACATTTTAAAAATGTTTGAAATATTGTAACAATGAACCAAGCAGGTACTGTTTTTTAATAATGTGCAATTGAAATTCCATAAAAGTTGATCTCACATGGTTGCTATTGTCTTTTGAATTAAGAGGTGAGTGTCGAGTCAAGAACAGTAGATCCAAGCAGCAATGATGGGTTTTCAATTAGTTCAAAGGAATTACATTCTCTATCTAGGGAGCACAATCTTTCGTCTCTTCAACAGCTTGGAGGGGTATAATTCTCTTTCTATCAATTGTCCATGTCTCTCTTCTTTTTCTTTACATAAAATTAGAAACAAGTCATTTTTATGTTTGCTCAAATGCAGATAAATGGGACGTCCAAGTTATTGAAGAGTAACGTAGAGAAGGGTACAAGTGCTGATGCAGCAGAATTGCAACAAAGTAACTATATTTATAACATGTCCAAATGATCACCGATAGCTTCTTCCGTGTTCTCACAGTAACTTTTCAATTTTATAACCTATATTTTTCTTTGTAAATATTTTTTACTAAATTATTTGCTTTTTAAGGTGGTAATGCATTTTCTACTTGGCATCTATTTCAGAAACTGTCTGTTGCTCTTTCCCTTGTTAAGGAACCAGCCGCTCTTGGTGCAGTGCAAAATCACATAAACGAGCAAATTTTCTTTTCCCTAATTGATTCTTATGCAAAGCTCACTGTTGTAATTCCAAAGGTATTGCTGGATTCTTGCACATATTTAAGGAAGTTAGAATGTGAACGATTTCTATCAGGATACATCATTAGTGTTCACTTTGGGTTCATGTCTACTAAACATAAACATAAACGATTTCTGGATTCTTACACATATTCCTTGCGGTTACTTTTTTACTTGCACGGTTATTTCTTTCCTTTTTGGCTGTGTCGTGTACCTGTCCGGTAGAAGTCAGCAAAGGCTGACTTGGCCTTTACTTATTGGAGTTGATAGGTCTTTCTTATAGTTTTTGTTTTTCAAATGGTCATATCTCACGATCTTTACTTTTGTTCATGTAGATGGAGCTCTTCTTGGAGTGGGCTGCTTTCGTGACACGGCACGCATCCAACAACCGTGACTTCCTTGCGGTTTCTCGTATAAGATAAGTCTGCTTCACAATATATCTTTCCTTGTTTAGTTGCACGGTTATTTCTTTCCCTTTTGGCTGTGTCGTGTACCTGTCCGGTAGAAGTCAGCAAAAGCTGAGTTGGCCTTTACTTATTGGAGTTGATAGGTCTTTCTTATAGTTTTTGTTTTTCAAATGGTCATATCTCACGATCTTTACTTTTGTTCATGTAGATGGAGCTCTTCTTGGAGTGGGCTGCTTTCGTGACACGGCACGCATCCAACAACCGTGACTTCCTTGCGGTTTCTCGTATAAGATAAGTCTGCTTCACAATATATCGTTCCTTGTTTAGTTGCACGGTTATTTCTTTCCCTTTTGGCTGTGTCGTGCACCTGTCCGGTAGAAGTCAGCAAAAGCTGACTTGGCCTTTACTTATTGGAGTTGATAGGTCTTTCTTATAGTTTTTGTTTTTCAAATGGTCATATCTCACGATCTTTACTTTTGTTCATGTAGATGGAGCTCTTCTTGGAGTGGGCTGCTTTCCTGACACGGCACGCATCCAACAACCGTGACTTCCTTGCGGTTTCTCGTATAAGATAAGTCTGCTTCACAATATATCCTTCCTTTTTTAGTTGCACGGTTATTTCTTTTCCTTTTGGCTGTGTCGTGCACCTGTCCGGTAGAAGTCAGCAAAAGCTGACTTGGCCTTTACTTGTTGGAGTTGATAGGTCTTTCTTATAGTTTTTGTTTTTCAAATGGTCATATCTCACGATCTTTACTTTTGTTCATGTAGATGGAGCTCTTCTTGGAGTGGGCTGCTTTCGTGACACGGCACGCATCCAACAACCGTGACTTCCTTGCGGTTTCTCGTATAAGATAAGTCTGCTTCACAATATATCTTTCCTTGTTTAGTTGCATGGTTATTTCTTTCCCTTTTGGCTGTGTCGTGTACCTGTCCGGTAGAAGTCAGCAAAAGCTGAGTTGGCCTTTACTTATTGGAGTTGATAGGTCTTTCTTATAGTTTTTGTTTTTCAAATGGTCATATCTCACGATCTTTACTTTTGTTCATGTAGATGGAGCTCTTCTTGGAGTGGGCTGCTTTCCTGACACGGCACGCATCCAACAACCGTGACTTCCTTGCGGTTTCTCGTATAAGATAAGTCTGCTTCACAATATATCTTTCCTTGTTTAGTTGCACGGTTATTTCTTTCCCTTTTGGCTGTGTCGTGTACCTGTCCGGTAGAAGTCAGCAAAAGCTGAGTTGGCCTTTACTTATTGGAGTTGATAGGTCTTTCTTATAGTTTTTGTTTTTCAAATGGTCATATCTCACGATCTTTACTTTTGTTCATGTAGATCGAGCTCTTCTTGGAGTGGGCTGCTTTCGTGACACGGCACGCATCCAACAACCGTGACTTCCTTGCGGTTTCTCGTATAAGATAAGTCTGCTTCACAATATATCTTTCCTTGTTTAGTTGCACGGTTATTTCTTTCCCTTTTGGCTGTGTCGTGTACCTGTCCGGTAGAAGTCAGCAAAAGCTGAGTTGGCCTTTACTTATTGGAGTTGATAGGTCTTTCTTATAGTTTTTGTTTTTCAAATGGTCATATCTCACGATCTTTACTTTTGTTCATGTAGATGGAGCTCTTCTTGGAGTGGGCTGCTTTCCTGACACGGCACGCATCCAACAACCGTGACTTCCTTGCGGTTTCTCTTATAAGATAAGTCTGCTTCACAATATATCCTTCCTATTTTAGTTGCACGGTTATTTGTTTCCCTTTTGGCTGTGTCGTGTACCTGTCCGGTAGAAGTCAGCAAAAGCTGACTTGGCCTTTACTTATTGGAGTTGATAGGTCTTTCTTATAGTTTTTGTTTTTCAAATGGTCATATCTCACGATCTTTACTTTTGTTCATGTAGATGGAGCTCTTCTTGGAGTGGGCTGCTTTCCTGACACGGCACGCATCCAACAACCGTGACTTCCTTGCGGTTTCTCGTATAAGATAAGTCTGCTTCACAATATATCTTTCCTTGTTTAGTTGCACGGTTATTTCTTTCCCTTTTGGCTGTGTCGTGTACCTGTCCGGTAGAAGTCAGCAAAAGCTGACTTGGCCTTTACTTATTGGAGTTGATAGGTCTTTCTTATAGGTTTTGTTTTTCAAATGGTCATATCTCACGATCTTTACTTTTGTTCATGTATATGGAGCTCTTTTTGGAGTGGGCTGCTTGCGTGACACGGCACGCATCCAACAACCGTGACTTCCTTGCGGTTTCTCGTATAAGATAAGTCTGCTTCACAATATATCTTTCCTTGTTTAGTTGCACGGTTATTTCTTTCCCTTTTGGCTGTGTCGTGTACCTGTCCGGTAGAAGTCAGCAAAGGCTGAGTTGGCCTTTACTTATTGGAGTTGATAGGTCTTTCTTATAGTTTTTGTTTTTCAAATGGTCATATCTCACGATCTTTACTTTTGTTCATGTAGATGGAGCTCTTCTTGGAGTGGGCTGCTTTCGTGACACGGCACGCATCCAACAACCGTGACTTCCTTGCGGTTTCTCTTATAAGATAAGTCTGCTTCACAATATATCCTTCCTATTTTAGTTGCACGGTTATTTGTTTCCCTTTTGGCTGTGTCGTGTACCTGTCCGGTAGAAGTCAGCAAAAGCTGACTTGGCCTTTACTTATTGGAGTTGATAGGTCTTTCTTATAGGTTTTGTTTTTCAAATGGTCATATCTCACGATCTTTACTTTTGTTCATGTAGATGGAGCTCTTCTTGGAGTGGGCTGCTTTCGTGACACGGCACGCATCCAACAACCGTGACTTCCTTGCGGTTTCTCTTATAAGATAAGTCTGCTTCACAATATATCCTTCCTATTTTAGTTGCACGGTTATTTGTTTCCCTTTTGGCTGTGTCGTGTACCTGTCCGGTAGAAGTCAGCAAAAGCTGACTTGGCCTTTACTTATTGGAGTTGATAGGTCTTTCTTATAGGTTTTGTTTTTCAAATGGTCATATCTCACGATCTTTACTTTTGTTCATGTAGATGGAGCTCTTTTTGGAGTGGGCTGCTTGCGTGACACGGCACGCATCCAACAACCGTGACTTCCTTGCGGTTTCTCTTATAAGATAAGTCTGCTTCACAATATATCCTTCCTATTTTAGTTGCACAGTTATTTCTTTCCCTTTTGGCTGTGTCGTGTACCTGTCCGGTAGAAGTCAGCAAAAGCTGAATTGGCCTTTACGTGTTGGAGTTGATAGGTCTTTCTTATAGTTTTTGTTTTTCAAATGGTCATATCTAACGATCTTTACTTTTGTTCATGTAGATGGAGCTCTTCTTGGAGTGGGCTGCTTTCCTGAAACGGCACGCATCCAACAACCGTGACTTCCTTGCGGTTT
This sequence comes from Carex sylvatica, assembly GCA_964058845.1. Lineage (NCBI taxonomy): Eukaryota > Viridiplantae > Streptophyta > Magnoliopsida > Poales > Cyperaceae > Carex > Carex sylvatica. The sequence goes on from CAXKVR010000936.1 coordinate 24,426, forward strand.
CTCCTATAAGATAAGTCTCCTTCACAATATATCCTTCCTATTTTAGTTGCACAGTTATTTCTTTCCCTTTTGGCTGTGTCGTGTACCTGTCCAGTAGAAGTCAGCAAAAGCTGAATTGGCCTTTACGTGTTGGAGTTGATAGGTCTTTCTTATAGTTTTTGTTTTTCAAATCTTTCTTATAGTTTTTGTTTTTCAAATGGTCATATCTCACGATCTTTACTTTTGTTCATGTAGATGGAGCTCTTCTTGGAGTGGGCTGCTTTCCTGAAACGGCACGCATCCAACAACCGTGACTTCCTTGCGGTTTCTCCTATAAGATAAGTCTCCTTCACAATATATCCTTCCTTTTTAAGTTGCACGGTTATTTCTTTCGTTTTTGGCTGTGTCGTGTACCTGTCCGGTAGAAGTCAGCAAAAGCTGACTTGGCCTTTACTTATTGGAGTTGATAGGTCTTTCTTATAGTTTTTGTTTTTCAAATGGTCATATCACACGATCTTTACTTTTGTTCATGTAGATGGAGCTCTTCTTGGAGTGGGCTGCTTTCGTGACACGGCACGCATCCAACAACCGTGACTTCCTTGCGGTTTCTCCTATAAGATAAGTCTCCTTCACAATATGTCCTTCCTATTTTAGTTGCACGGTTATTTCTTTCCTTTTTGGCTGTGTCGTGTACCTGTCCGGTAGAAGTCAGCAAAGGCTGACTTGGCCTTTACTTATTGGAATTGATAGGTCTTTCTTATAGTTTTTGTTTTTCAAATGGTCATATCTCACGATCTTTACTTTTGTTCATGTAGATGGAGCTCTTCTTGGAGTGGGCTGCTTTCCTGAAACGGCACGCATCCAACAACCGTGACTTCCTTGCGGTTTCTCCTATAAGATAAGTCTCATTCACAATATATCCTTCCTTTTTAATTGCACGGTTATTTCTTTCATTTTTGGCTGTGTCGTGTACCTGTCCGGTAGAAGTCAGCAAAAGCTGACTTGGCCTTTACTTATTGGAGTTGATAGGTCTTTCTTATAATTTTTGTTTTTCAAATGGTCATATCTCACGATCTTTACTTTTGTTCATGTAGATGGAGCTCTTCTTGTAGTGGCCTGCTTTCGTGACACGGCACGCATCCAACAACCGTGACTTCCTTGCGGTTTCTCGTATAAGATAAGTCTGCTTCACAATATATCTTTCCTTGTTTAGTTGCACGGTTATTTCTTTCCCTTTTGGCTGTGTCGTGTACCTGTCCGGTAGAAGTCAGCAAAAGCTGACTTGGCCTTTACGTGTTGGAGTTGATAGGTCTTTCTTATAGTTTTTGTTTTTCAAATGGTCATATCTCACGATCTTTACTTTTGTTCATGTAGATGGAGCTCTTCTTGGAGTGGGCTGCTTTCCTGAAACGGCACGCATCCAACAAACGTGACTTCCTTGCGGTTTCTCGTATAAGATAAGTCTCCTTCACAATATATCTTTCCTTTTTTAGTTGCACGGTTATTTCTTTCGTTTTTGGCTGTGTCGTGTACCTGTCCGGTAGAAGTCAGGAAAAGCTGACTTGGCCTTTACTTATTGGAGTTGATAGGTCTTTCTTATAGGTTTTGTTTTTCAAATTGTCATATCTCACGATCTTTACTTTTGTTCATGTAGATGGAGCTCTTCTTGGAGTGGGCTGCTTTCGTGACACGGCACGCATCCAACAACCGTGACTTCCTTGCGGTTTCTCTTATAAGATAAGTCTGCTTCACAATATATCCTTTCTTATTTAGTTGCACGGTTATTTCTTTCCCTTTTGGCTGTGTCGTGTACCTGTCCGGTAGAAGTCAGCAAAAGCTGACTTGGCCTTTACTTATTGGAGTTGATAGGTCTTTCTTATAGGTTTTGTTTTTCAAATGGTCATATGTCACGATCTTTACTTTAGTTCATGTAGATGGAGCTCTTCTTGGAGTGGGCTGCTTTCGTGACACGGCACGCATCCAACAACAGTGACTTCCTTGCGGTTTCTCTTATAAGATAAGTCTCCTTCACAATATATCCTTCCTTTTTTAGTTGCACGGTTATTTCTTTCTCTTTTGGCTGTGTCGTGTACCTGTCCGGTAGAAGTCAGCAAAAGCTGACTTGGCCTTTACTTATTGGAGTTGATAGGTCTTTCTTATAGTTTTTGTTTTTCAAATGGTCATATCTCACGATCTTTACTTTTGTTCATGTAGATGGAGCTCTTCTTGGAGTGGGCTGCTTTCGTGACACGGCACGCATCCAACAACCGTGACTTCCTTGCGGTTTCTCCTATAAGATAAGTCTCCTTCACAATATGTCCTTCCTATTTTAGTTGCACGGTTATTTCTTTCCTTTTTGGCTGTGTCGTGTACCTGTCCGGTAGAAGTCAGCAAAGGCTGACTTGGCCTTTACTTATTGGAATTGATAGGTCTTTCTTATAGTTTTTGTTTTTCAAATGGTCATATCTCACGATCTTTACTTTTGTTCATGTAGATGGAGCTCTTCTTGGAGTGGGCTGCTTTCCTGAAACGGCACGCATCCAACAACCGTGACTTCCTTGCGGTTTCTCCTATAAGATAAGTCTCATTCACAATATATCCTTCCTTTTTAATTGCACGGTTATTTCTTTCATTTTTGGCTGTGTCGTGTACCTGTCCGGTAGAAGTCAGCAAAAGCTGACTTGGCCTTTACTTATTGGAGTTGATAGGTCTTTCTTATAATTTTTGTTTTTCAAATGGTCATATCTCACGATCTTTACTTTTGTTCATGTAGATGGAGCTCTTCTTGTAGTGGCCTGCTTTCGTGACACGGCACGCATCCAACAACCGTGACTTCCTTGCGGTTTCTCGTATAAGATAAGTCTGCTTCACAATATATCTTTCCTTGTTTAGTTGCACGGTTATTTCTTTCCCTTTTGGCTGTGTCGTGTACCTGTCCGGTAGAAGTCAGCAAAAGCTGACTTGGCCTTTACGTGTTGGAGTTGATAGGTCTTTCTTATAGTTTTTGTTTTTCAAATGGTCATATCTCACGATCTTTACTTTTGTTCATGTAGATGGAGCTCTTCTTGGAGTGGGCTGCTTTCCTGAAACGGCACGCATCCAACAAACGTGACTTCCTTGCGGTTTCTCGTATAAGATAAGTCTCCTTCACAATATATCTTTCCTTTTTTAGTTGCACGGTTATTTCTTTCGTTTTTGGCTGTGTCGTGTACCTGTCCGGTAGAAGTCAGGAAAAGCTGACTTGGCCTTTACTTATTGGAGTTGATAGGTCTTTCTTATAGGTTTTGTTTTTCAAATGGTCATATGTCACGATCTTTACTTTAGTTCATGTAGATGGAGCTCTTCTTGGAGTGGGCTGCTTTCGTGACACGGCACGCATCCAACAACCGTGACTTCCTTGCGGTTTCTCTTATAAGATAAGTCTGCTTCACAATATATCCTTCCTTTTTTAATTGCACGGTTATTTCTTTCTCTTTTGGCCGTGTCGTGTACCTGTCCGGTAGAAGTCAGCAAAAGCTGACTTGGCCTTTACTTATTGGAGTTGATAGGTCTTTCTTATAGTTTTTGTTTTTCAAATGGTCATATCTCACGATCTTTACTTTTGTTCATGTAGATGGAGCTCTTCTTGGAGTGGGCTGCTTTTCCGAAACGGCACGCATCCAACAACCGTGACTTCCTTGCGGTTTCTCCTATAAGATAAGTCTTCTTCACAATATATTCTTCCTTTTTTAGTTGCACGGTTATTTCTTTCCATTTTGGCTGTGTCGTGGACCTGTCCGGTAGAAGTCAGCAAAAGCTGACTTGGCCTTTACTTATTGGAGTTGATAGGTTTTTCTTATAGTTTTTGTTTTTCAAATGGTCATATCTCACGATCTTTACTTTTGTTCATGTAGATGGAGCTCTTCTTGTAGTGGCCTGCTTTCGTGACACGGCACGCATCCAACAACCGTGACTTCCTTGCGGTTTCTCGTATAACATAAGTCTGCTTCACAATATATCTTTCCTTGTTTAGTTGCACGGTTATTTCTTTCCCTTTTGGCTGTGTCGTGTACCTGTCCGGTAGAAGTCAGCAAATGCTGACTTGGCCTTTACGTGTTGGAGTTGATAGGTCTTTCTTATAGTTTTTGTTTTTCAAATGGTCATATCTCACGATCTTTACTTTTGTTCATGTAGATGGAGTTTTTCTTGGAGTGGGCTGCTTTCCTGAAACGGCACGCATCCAACAACCGTGACTTCCTTGCGATTTCCCCAATAAGATAAGTCTCCTTCACAATATATCCTTCCTTTTTTAATTGCACGGTTATTTCTTTCGTTTTTGGCTGTGTCGTGTACCTGTCCGGTAGAAGTCAGCAAAAGCTGACTTGGCCTTTACTTATTGGAGTTGATAGGTCTTTCTTATAGTTTTTGTTTTTCAAATGGTCATATCTCACGATCTTTACTTTTGTTCATGTAGATGGAGCTCTTCTTGGAGTGGGCTGCTTTCCTGAAACGGCACGCATCCAACAACCGTGACTTCCTTGCGGTTTCTCCTATAAGATAAGTCTCCTTCACAATATATCCTTCCTTTTTAAGTTGCACGGTTATTTCTTTCCCTTTTGGCTGTGTCGTGTACCTGTCCGGTAGAAGTCAGCAAATGCTGACTTGGCCTTTACGTGTTGGAGTTGATAGGTCTTTCTTATAGTTTTTGTTTTTCAAATGGTCATATCTCACGATCTTTACTTTTGTTCATGTAGATGGAGTTTTTCTTGGAGTGGGCTGCTTTCCTGAAACGGCACGCATCCAACAACCGTGACTTCCTTGCGATTTCCCCAATAAGATAAGTCTCCTTCACAATATATCCTTCCTTTTTTAATTGCACGGTTATTTCTTTCGTTTTTGGCTGTGTCGTGTACCTGTCCGGTAGAAGTCAGCAAAAGCTGACTTGGCCTTTACTTATTGGAGTTGATAGGTCTTTCTTATAGTTTTTGTTTTTCAAATGGTCATATCTCACGATCTTTACTTTTGTTCATGTAGATGGAGCTCTTCTTGGAGTGGGCTGCTTTCCTGAAACGGCACGCATCCAACAACCGTGACTTCCTTGCGGTTTCTCCTATAAGATAAGTCTCCTTCACAATATATCCTTCCCTTTTAAGTTGCACGGTTATTTCTTTCGTTTTTGGCTGTGTCGTGTACCTGTCCGGTAGAAGTCAGCAAAAGCTGACTTGGCCTTTACTTATTGCAGTTGATAGGTCTTTCTTATAGGTTTTGTTTTTCAAATGGTCATATGTCACGATCTTTACTTTAGTTCATGTAGATGGAGCTCTTCTTGGAGTGGGCTGCTTTCGTGACACGGCACGCATCCAACAACCGTGACTTCCTTGCGGTTTCTCTTATAAGATAAGTCTGCTTCACAATATATCCTTCCTTTTTTAATTGCACGGTTATTTCTTTCTCTTTTGGCCGTGTCGTGTACCTGTCCGGTAGAAGTCAGCAAAAGCTGACTTGGCCTTTACTTATTGGAGTTGATAGGTCTTTCTTATAGGTTTTGTTTTTCAAATGGTCATATCTCACGATCTTTACTTTTGTTCATGTAGATGGAGCTCTTTTTGGAGTGGGCTGCTTCCGTGACACGGCACGCATCCAACAACCGTGACTTACTTGCGGTTTCTCTTATAAGATAAGTCTGCTTCACAATATATCCTTCCTTTTTTAATTGCACGGTTATTTCTTTTCCTTTTGGTTGTGTCGTGTACCTGTCCGGTAGAAGTCAGCAAAAGCTGACTTAGCCTTTACTTATTGGAGTTGATAGGTCTTTCTTATAGTTTTTGTTTTTCAAATGGTCATATCTCACGATCTTTACTTTTGTTCATGTAGATGGAGCTCTTCTTGTAGTGGGCTGCTTTCGTGAAACGGCACGCATCCAACAACCGTGACTTCCTTGCGGTTTCTCTTATAAGATAAGTCTGCTTCACAATATATCCTTCCTTTTTTAATTGCACGGTTATTTCTTTCTCTTTTGGCCGTGTCGTGTACCTGTCCGGTAGAAGTCAGCAAAAGCTGACTTGGCCTTTACTTATTGGAGTTGATAGGTCTTTCTTATAGTTTTTGTTTTTCAAATGGTCATATCTCACGATCTTTACTTTTGTTCATGTAGATGGAGCTCTTCTTGTAGTGGCCTGCATTCGTGACACGGCACGCATCCAACAACCGTGACTTCCTTGCGGTTTCTCGTATAAGATAAGTCTCCTTCACAATATATCTTTCCTTTTTTAGTTGCACGGTTATTTCTTTCGTTTTTGGCTGTGTCGTGTACCTGTCCGGTAGAAGTCAGCAAAAGCTGACTTGGCCTTTACTTATTGGAGTTGATAGGTCTTTCTTATAGGTTTTGTTTTTCAAATGGTCATATCTCACGATCTTTACTTTTCTTCATGTAGGTGGAGGTCTTCTTGGAGTGGGCTGCTTTCGTGACACGGCACGCATCCAACAACCGTGACTTCCTTGCGGTTTCTCTTATAAGATAAGTCTGCTTCACAATATATCCTTTCTTATTTAGTTGCACGGTTATTTCTTTCCCTTTTGGCTGTGTCGTGTACCTGTCCGGTAGAACTCAGCAAAAGCTGACTTGGCCTTTACTTATTGGAGTTGATAGGTCTTTCTTATAGGTTTTGTTTTTAGTTGATAGGTCTTTCTTATAGGTTTTGTTTTTCAAATGGTCATATCTCACGATCTTTACTTTAGTTCATGTAGATGGAGCTCTTCTTGGAGTGGGCTGCTTTCGTGACACGGCACGCATCCAACAACCGTGACTTCCTTGCGGTTTCTCTTATAAGATAAGTCTGCTTCACAATATATCCTTCCTTTTTTAATTGCACGGTTATTTCTTTCTCTTTTGGCCGTGTCGTGTACCTGTCCGGTAGAAGTCAGCAAAAGCTGACTTGGCCTTTACTTATTGGAGTTGATAGGTCTTTCTTATAGTTTTTGTTTTTCAAAAGGTCATACTTCACGATCTTTACTTTTGTTCATGTAGATGGAGCTCTTCTTGGAGTGGGCTGCTTTCGTGACACGGCACGCATCCAACAACCGTGTCTTCCTTGCGGTTTCTCTTATAAGATAAGTCTTCTTCACAATATATCCTTCCTTTTTTACTTGCACGGTTATTTCTTTCCCTTGTACCTGTCCGGTAGAAGTCAGCAAAAGCTGACTTGGCCTTTACTTATTGGAGTTGATAGGTCTTTCTTATAGTTTTTGTTTTTCAAATGGTCATATCTCACGATCTTTACTTTTGTTCATGTAGATGGAGCTCTTCTTGGAGTGGGCTGCTTTCGTGACACGGCACGCATCCAACAACCGTGACTTCCTTGCGGTTTCTCTTATAAGATAAGTCTGCTTCACAATATATCCTTCCTTTTTTAATTGCACGGTTATTTCTTTCTCTTTTGGCCGTGTCGTGTACCTGTCCGGTAGAAGTCAGCAAAAGCTGACTTGGCCTTTACTTATTGGAGTTGATAGGTCTTTCTTATAGTTTTTGTTTTTCAAATGGTCATATCTCACGATCTTTAATTTTGTTCATGTAGATGGAGCTCTTCTTGGAGTGGGCTGCTTTCGTGACACGGCACGGATCCAACAACCGTGACTTACTTGCGGTTTCTCTTATAAGATAAGTCTGCTTCACAATATATCCTTCCTTTTTTAATTGCACAGTTATTTCTTTCCCTTTTGGTTGTGTCGTGTACCTGTCCGGTAGAAGTCAGCAAAAGCTGACTTGGCCTTTACTTATTGGAGTTGATAGGTCTTTCTTATAGTTTTTGTTTTTCAAATGGTCATATCTCACGATCTTTACTTTTGTTCATGTAGATGGAGCTCTTCTTGTAGTGGGCTGCTTTCGTGACACGGCACGCATCCAACAACCGTGACTTCCTTGCGGTTTCTCTTATAAGATAAGTCTGCTTCACAATATATCCTTCCTTTTTTACTTGCACGGTTATTTCTTTCCCTTTTGGCTGTGTCGTGTACCTGTCCGGTAGAAGTCAGCAAAAGCTGACTTGGCCTTTACTTATTGGAGTTGATAGGTCTTTCTTATAGGTTTTGTTTTTCAAATGGTCATATCTCACGATCTTTACTTTTGTTCATGTAGATGGAGCACTTCTTGGAGTGGGCTGCTTCCGTGACACGGCACGCATCCAACAACCGTGACTTACTTGCGGTTTCTCTTATAAGATAAGTCTGCTTCACAATATATCCTTCCTTTTTTACTTGCACGGTTATTTCTTTCCCTTTTGGCTGTGTCGTGTACCTGTCCGGTAGAAGTCAGCAAAAGCTGACTTGGCCTTTACTTATTGGAGTTGATAGGTCTTTCTTATAGGTTTTGTTTTTCAAATGGTCATATCTCACGATCTTTACTTTTGTTCATGTAGATGGAGCTCTTCTTGGAGTGGGCTGCTTTCGTGACACGGCACGCATCCAACAACTGTGACTTCCTTGCGGTTTCTCTTATAAGATAAGTCTGCTTCACAATATATCCTTTCTTATTTAGTTGCACGGTTATTTCTTTCCCTTTTGGCTGTGTCGTGTACCTGTCCGGTAGAAGTCAGCAAAAGCTGACTTGGCCTTTACTTATTGGAGTTGATAGGTCTTTCTTATAGGTTTTGTTTTTCAAATGATCATATCTCACGATCTTTACTTTTGTTCATGTAGATGGAGCTCTTCTTGGAGTGGGCTGCTTTCGTGACACGGCACGCATCCGACAACCGTGACTTCCTTGCGGTTTCTCCTATAAGATAAGTCTGCTTCACAATATATCCTTCCTTTTTTAATTGCACGGTTATTTCTTTCTCTTTTGGCTGTGTCGTGTACCTGTCCGGTAGAAGTCAGCAAAAGCTGACTTGGCCTTTACTTATTGGAGTTGATAGGTCTTTCTTATAGGTTTTGTTTTTCAAATGGTCATATCTCACGATCTTTACTTTTGTTCATGTAGATGGAGCTCTTCTTGGAGTGGGCTGCTTTCGTGACACGGCACGCATCCGATAACCGTGACTTCCTTGCGGTTTCTCCTATAAGATAAGTCTGCTTCACAATATATCCTTCCTTTTTTAATTGCACGGTTATTTCTTTCTCTTTTGGCTGTGTCGTGTACCTGTCCGGTAGAAGTCAGCAAAAGCTGACTTGGCCTTTACTTATTGGAGTTGATAGGTCTTTCTTATAGTTTTTGTTTTTCAAATGGTCATATCTCACGATCTTTACTTTTGTTCATTTGGATGGAGCTCTTCTTGTAATGGGCTGCTTTCGTGACACGGCACGCATCCAACAACCGTGACTTCCTTGCGGTTTCTCTTATAAGATAAGTCTGCTTCACAATATATCCTTCCTTTTTTACTTGCACGGTTATTTCTTTCCCTTTTGGCTGTGTCGTGTACCTGTCCGGTAGAAGTCAGCAAAAGCTGACTTGACCTTTAATTATTGGAGTTGATAGGTCTTTCTTATAGGTTTTGTTTTTCAAATGGTCATATCTTACGATCTTTACTTTTGTTCATGTAGATGGAGCACTTCTTGGAGTGGGCTGCTTTCCTGAAACGGCACGCATCCAACAACCGTGACATCCTTGCGGTTTCGCTTCTAAGATAAGTCTCCTTCACAATATATCCTTCCTTTTTTAATTACACGGTTATTTCTTTCACTTTTGGTTGTGTCGTGTACCTGTCCAGTAGAAGTCAGCAAAAGCTGACTTGGCCTTTACTTATTGGAGTTGATAGGTCTTTCTTATAGTTTTTGTTTTTCAAATGGTCATATCTCACGATCTTTACTATTGTTCATGTAGATGGAGCTCTTCTTGTAGTGGGCTGCTTTCGTGACACGGCACGGATCCAACAACCGTGACTTCCTTGCGGTTTCTCTTATAAGATAAGTCTGCTTCACAATATATCCTTCCTTTTTTACTTGCACGGTAATTTCTTTCCCTTTTGGCTGTGTCGTGTACCTGTCCGGTAGAAGTCAGCAAAAGCTGACTTGGCCTTTACTTATTGGAGTTGATAGGTCTTTCTTATAGTTTTTGTTTTTCAAATGGTCATATCTCACGATCTTTACTTTTGTTCATGTAGATGGAGCTCTTCTAGGAGTGGGCTGCTTTCGTGACACAGCACGCATCCAACAACCGTGACTTCAGGAAAGCAGCCCACTCCAAGAAGAGCTTCATCTACATGAACAAAAGTAAAGATCGTGAGATATGACCATTTGAAAAACAAAAACTATAAGAAAGACCTATCACCTCCAACACGTAAAGGCCAAGTCAGCTTTTCCTGACTTCTACCGGACAGGTACACGACACAGCCAAAAGGGAAAGAAATAACCGTGCAACTAAAATAGGAAGGATATATTGTGAATGAGACTTATCTTATAAGAGAAACCGCAAGGAAGTCACGGTTGTCGGATGCGTGCCGTGTCACGAAAGCAGCCCACTCCAAGAAGAGCTCCATCTACATGAACAAAAGTAAAGATCGTGAGATATGACCATTTGAAAAACAAAACCTATAAGAAAGACCTATCAACTCCAATAAGTAAAGGCCAAGTCAGCTTTTGCTGACTTCTACCGGACAGGTACACGACACAGCCAAAAGGGAAAGAAATAACCGTGCAACTAAATAAGAAAGGATATATTGTGAAGCAGACTTATCTTATAAGAGAAATCGCAAGGAAGTCACGGTTGTTGGATGGGTGCCGTGTCACGAAAGCAGCCCACTCCAAGAAGAGCTCCATCTACATGAACAAAAGTAAAGATCGTGAGATATGACCATTTGAAAAACAAAAACTATAAGAAAGACCTATCAACTCCAATAAGTAAAGGCCAAGTCAGCTTTCGCTGACTTCTACCGGACAGGTCCACGACACAGCCAAAATGGAAAGAAATAACCGTGCAACTAAAAAAGGAAGAATATATTGTGAAGCAGACTTATCTTATAGGAGAAACCGCAAGGAAGTCACGGTTGTTGGATGCGTGCCGTTTCAGGAAAGCAGCCCACTCCAAGAAGAGCTTCATCTACATGAACAAAAGTAAAGATCGTGAGATATGACCATTTGAAAAACAAAAACTATAAGAAAGACCTATCAACTCCAATAAGTAAAGGCCAAGTCAGCTTTTGCTGACTTCTACCGGACAGGTACACGACACAGCCAAAAGGGAAAGAAATAACCGTGCAACTAAAAAGGAATGATATATTGTGAAGGAGACTTATCTTATAGGAGAAACCGCAAGAAAGTCACGGTTGTTGGATGCGTGCCGTGTCACGAAAGCAGCCCACTCCAAGAAGAGCTCCATCTACATGAACAAAAGTAAAGATCGTGAGATATGACCATTTGAAAAACAAAAACTATAAGAAAGACCTATCAACTCCAATAAGTAAAGGCCAAGTCAGCTTTTGCTGACTTCTACCGGACAGGTACACGACACAGCCAAAAGGGAAAGAAATTACCGTGCAAGTAAAAAAGGAAGGATATATTGTGAAGCAGACTTATCTTATAAGAGAAACCGCAAGGAAGTCACGGTTGTTGGATCCGTGCCGTGTCACGAAAGCAGCCCACTACAAGAAGAGCTCCATCTACATGAACAATAGTAAAGATCGTGAGATATGACCATTTGAAAAACAAAAACTATAAGAAAGACCTATCAACTCCAATAAGTAAAGGCCAAGTCAGCTTTTGCTGACTTCTACTGGACAGGTACACGACACAACCAAAAGTGAAAGAAATAACCGTGCAATTAAAAAAGGAAGGATATATTGTGAAGGAGACTTATCTTAGAAGCGAAACCGCAAGGATGTCACGGTTGTTGGTTGCGTGCCGTTTCAGGAAAGCAGCCCACTCCAAGAAGTGCTCCATCTACATGAACAAAAGTAAAGATCGTAAGATATGACCATTTGAAAAACAAAACCTATAAGAAAGACCTATCAACTCCAATAATTAAAGGTCAAGTCAGCTTTTGCTGACTTCTACCGGACAGGTACACGACACAGCCAAAAGGGAAAGAAATAACCGTGCAAGTAAAAAAGGAAGGATATATTGTGAAGCAGACTTATCTTATAAGAGAAACCGCAAGGAAGTCACGGTTGTTGGATGCGTGCCGTTTCCGGAAAGCAGCCCACTCAAGGAAGAGCTCCATCTACATAAACAAAAGTAAAGATCGTGAGATATGACCATTTGAAAAACAAAAACTATAAGAAAGACCTATCAGCTCCAACAAGTAAAGGCCAAGTCAGCTTTTGCTGACTTCTACCGGACAGGTACACGACACAGCCAAAAGGGAAAGACATAACTGTGCAACTAAAATAGGAAGGATATATTGTGAAGCAGACTTATCTTATAAGAGAAACCGCAAGGAAGTCACGGTTGTTGGATGCGTGCCGTGTCACGAAAGCAGCCCACTCCAAGAAGAGCTTCATCTACATGAACAAAAGTAAAGATCGTGAGATATGACCATTTGAAAAACAAAAACTATAAGAAAGACCTATCACCTCCAACACGTAAAGGCCAAGTCAGCTTTTCCTGACTTCTACCGGACAGGTACACGACACAGCCAAAAGGGAAAGAAATAACCGTGCAACTAAAATAGGAAGGATATATTGTGAATGAGACTTATCTTATAAGAGAAACCGCAAGGAAGTCACGGTTGTCGGATGCGTGCCGTGTCACGAAAGCAGCCCACTCCAAGAAGAGCTCCATCTACATGAACAAAAGTAAAGATCGTGAGATATGACCATTTGAAAAACAAAACCTATAAGAAAGACCTATCAACTCCAATAAGTAAAGGCCAAGTCAGCTTTTGCTGACTTCTACCGGACAGGTACACGACACAGCCAAAAGGGAAAGAAATAACCGTGCAACTAAATAAGAAAGGATATATTGTGAAGCAGACTTATCTTATAAGAGAAATCGCAAGGAAGTCACGGTTGTTGGATGGGTGCCGTGTCACGAAAGCAGCCCACTCCAAGAAGAGCTCCATCTACATGAACAAAAGTAAAGATCGTGAGATATGACCATTTGAAAAACAAAAACTATAAGAAAGACCTATCAACTCCAATAAGTAAAGGCCAAGTCAGCTTTTGCTGACTTCTACCGGACAGGTCCACGACACAGCCAAAATGGAAAGAAATAACCGTGCAACTAAAAAAGGAAGAATATATTGTGAAGCAGACTTATCTTATAGGAGAAACCGCAAGGAAGTCACGGTTGTTGGATGCGTGCCGTTTCAGGAAAGCAGCCCACTCCAAGAAGAGCTTCATCTACATGAACAAAAGTAAAGATCGTGAGATATGACCATTTGAAAAACAAAAACTATAAGAAAGACCTATCAACTCCAATAAGTAAAGGCCAAGTCAGCTTTTGCTGACTTCTACCGGACAGGTACACGACACAGCCAAAAGGGAAAGAAATAACCGTGCAACTAAAAAGGAATGATATATTGTGAAGGAGACTTATCTTATAGGAGAAACCGCAAGAAAGTCACGGTTGTTGGATGGGTGCCGTGTCACGAAAGCAGCCCACTCCAAGAAGAGCTCCATCTACATGAACAAAAGTAAAGATCGTGAGATATGACCATTTGAAAAACAAAAACTATAAGAAAGACCTATCAACTCCAATAAGTAAAGGCCAAGTCAGCTTTTGCTGACTTCTACCGGACAGGTACACGACACAGCCAAAAGGGAAAGAAATTACCGTGCAAGTAAAAAAGGAAGGATATATTGTGAAGCAGACTTATCTTATAAGAGAAACCGCAAGGAAGTCACGGTTGTTGGATCCGTGCCGTGTCACGAAAGCAGCCCACTACAAGAAGAGCTCCATCTACATGAACAATAGTAAAGATCGTGAGATATGACCATTTGAAAAACAAAAACTATAAGAAAGACCTATCAACTCCAATAAGTAAAGGCCAAGTCAGCTTTTGCTGACTTCTACTGGACAGGTACACGACACAACCAAAAGTGAAAGAAATAACCGTGCAATTAAAAAAGGAAGGATATATTGTGAAGGAGACTTATCTTAGAAGCGAAACCGCAAGGATGTCACGGTTGTTGGATGCGTGCCGTTTCAGGAAAGCAGCCCACTCCAAGAAGTGCTCCATCTACATGAACAAAAGTAAAGATCGTAAGATATGACCATTTGAAAAACAAAACCTATAAGAAAGACCTATCAACTCCAATAATTAAAGGTCAAGTCAGCTTTTGCTGACTTCTACCGGACAGGTACACGACACAGCCAAAAGGGAAAGAAATAACCGTGCAAGTAAAAAAGGAAGGATATATTGTGAAGCAGACTTATCTTATAAGAGAAACCGCAAGGAAGTCACGGTTGTTGGATGCGTGCCGTGTCACGAAAGCAGCCCATTACAAGAAGAGCTCCATCCAAATGAACAAAAGTAAAGATCGTGAGATATGACCATTTGAAAAACAAAAACTATAAGAAAGACCTATCAACTCCAATAAGTAAAAGCCAAGTCAGCTTTTGCTGACTTCTACCGGACAGGTACACGACACAGCCAAAAGAGAAAGAAATAACCGTGCAATTAAAAAAGGAAGGATATATTGTGAAGCAGACTTATCTTATAGGAGAAACCGCAAGGAAGTCACGGTTATCGGATGCGTGCCGTGTCACGAAAGCAGCCCACTCCAAGAAGAGCTCCATCTACATGAACAAAAGTAAAGATCGTGAGATATGACCATTTGAAAAACAAAACCTATAAGAAAGACCTATCAACTCCAATAAGTAAAGGCCAAGTCAGCTTTTGCTGACTTCTACCGGACAGGTACACGACACAGCCAAAAGAGAAAGAAATAACCGTGCAATTAAAAAAGGAAGGATATATTGTGAAGCAGACTTATCTTATAGGAGAAACCGCAAGGAAGTCACGGTTGTCGGATGCGTGCCGTGTCACGAAAGCAGCCCACTCCAAGAAGAGCTCCATCTACATGAACAAAAGTAAAGATCGTGAGATATGATCATTTGAAAAACAAAACCTATAAGAAAGACCTATCAACTCCAATAAGTAAAGGCCAAGTCAGCTTTTGCTGACTTCTACCGGACAGGTACACGACACAGCCAAAAGGGAAAGAAATAACCGTGCAACTAAATAAGAAAGGATATATTGTGAAGCAGACTTATCTTATAAGAGAAACCGCAAGGAAGTCACGGTTGTTGGATGCGTGCCGTGTCACGAAAGCAGCCCACTCCAAGAAGAGCTCCATCTACATGAACAAAAGTAAAGATCGTGAGATATGACCATTTGAAAAACAAAACCTATAAGAAAGACCTATCAACTCCAATAAGTAAAGGCCAAGTCAGCTTTTGCTGACTTCTACCGGACTGGTACACGACACAGCCAAAAGAAAAAGAAATAACCGTGCAACTAAAAAATGAAGGATATATTGTGAAGGAGACTTATCTTATTGGAGAAACCGCAGGGAAGTCACGGTTGCTGGATGCGTGCCGTTTCAGAAAAGCAGCCCACTCCAAGAAGAGCTCCATCTACATAAACAAAAGTAAAGATCGTGAGATATAACCATTTGAAAAACAAAAACTATAAGAAAGACCTATCAGCTCCAACAAGTAAAGGCCAAGTCAGCTTTTGCTGACTTCTACCGGACAGGTGCACGACATAGCGAAAAGGAAAAGAAATAACCGTGCAACTAAAAAAGGAATGATATATTGTGAAGGAGACTTATCTTATAGGAGAAACCGCAAGGAAGTCACGGTTGTTGGAAGCGTGCCGTTTCAGGAAAGCAGCCCACTCCAATAAGAGCTCCATCTACATAAACAAAAGTAAAGATCGTGAGATATGACCATTTTAAAAACAAAAACTATAAGAAAGACCTATCAACTCCAACAAGTAAAGGCCAAGTCAGCTTTTGCTGACTTCTACCGGACTGGTACACGACACAGCCAAAAGAAAAAGAAATAACCGTGCAACTAAAAAAGGAATGATATATTGTGAAGGAGACTTATCTTAGAAGAGAAACCGCAAGGAAGTCACGGTTGTTGGATGCGTGCCGTTTCCGGAAAGCAGCCCACTCCCAGAAGAGCTCAATCTACATAAACAAAAGTAAAGATCGTGAGATATGACCATTTGAAAAAGAAAAACTATATGAAAGACCTATCAACTCCAACACGTAAAGGCCAAGTCAGCTTTTGCTGACTTCTACCGGACAGGTACACGACACAGCCAAAAGGAAAAGAAATAACCGTGCAACTAAAAAAGGAAGGATATATTGTGAAGGAGACTTATCTTATAGGAGAAACCGCAAGGAAGTCACGGTTGTTGGAAGCGTGCCGTTTCAGGAAAGCAGCCCACTCCAATAAGAGCTCCATCTAAATAAACAAAAGTAAAGATCGTGGGATATGACCTTTTGAAAAACAAAAACTATAAGAAAGACCTATCAACTCCAACAAGTAAAGGCCAAGTCAGCTTTTGCTGACTTCTACCGGACTGGTACACGACACAGCCAAAAGGAAAAAAAATAACCGTGCAACTAAAAAATGAAGGATATATTGTGAAGGAGACTTATCTTATTGGAGAAACCGCAAGGAAGTCACGGTTGTTGGATGCGTGCCGTTTCAGGAAAGCAGCCCACTCCAAGAAGAGCTCCATCTACATAAACAAAAGTAAAGATCGTGAGATATGACCATTTGAAAAACAAAAACTATAAGAAAGACCTATCAGCTCCAACAAGTAAAGGCCAAGTCAGCTTTTGCTGACTTCTACCGGACAGGTGCACGACACAGCCAAAAGGAAAAGAAATAACCGTGCAACTAAAAAAGGAAGGATATATTGTGAAGGAGACTTATCTTATAGGAGAAACCGCAAGGAAGTCACGGTTGTTGGATTCGTGCCGTTTCCGGAAAGCAGCCCACTCAAAGAAGAGCTCCATCTACATAAACAAAAGTAAAGATCGTGAGATATGACCATTTGAAAAACAAAAACTATAAGAAAGACCTATCAGCTCCAACAAGTAAAGGCCAAGTCAGCTTTTGCTGACTTCTACCGGACAGGTACACGACACAGCCAAAAGGAAAAGAAATAACCGTGCAACTAAAAAATGAAGGATATATTGTGAAGGAGACTTATCTTATTGGAGAAACCGCAAGGAAGTCACGGTTGTTGGATGCGTGCCGTTTCAGGAAAGCAGCCCACTCCAAGAAGAGCTCCATCTACATAAACAAAAGTAAAGATCGTGAGATATGAACATTTGAAAAACAAAAACTATATGAAAGACCTATCAACTCCAACACGTAAAGGCCAAGTCAGCTTTTGCTGACTTGTACCGAACAGGTACACGACACAGCACAAAGGGAAAGAAATAACCGTGCAACTAAAAAAGGAAGGATATATTGTGAAGGAGACTTATCTTAGAAGAGAAACCGCAGGGAAGTCACGGTTGTTGGATGCGTGCCGTTTCCGGAAAGCAGCCCACTCAAAGAAGAGCTCCATCTACATAAACAAAAGTAAAGATCGTGAGATATGACCATTTGAAAAACAAAAACTATAAGAAAGACCTATCAACTCCCACAAGTAAAGGCCAAGTCAGCTTTTGCTGACTTCTACCGGACAGGTGCACGACACAGCCAAAAGAAAAAGAAATAACCATGCAACTAAAAAAGGAAGGATATATTGTGACGGAGACTTATCTTATTGGAGAAACCGCATGGAAGTCACGGTTGTTGGATGCGTGCCGTTTCAGGAAAGCAGCCCACTCCAAGAAGAGCTCCATCTACATAAAAAAAAGTAAAGATCGTGAGATATGACCATTTGAAAAACAAAAACTATATGACAGACCTATCAACTCCAACACGTAAAGGCCAAGTCAGCTTTTGCTGACTTCTACCGGACAGGTGCACGACACAGCTAAAAAGAAAAGAAATAACCGTGCAACTAAAAAAGGAAGGATATATTGTGAAGGAGACTTATCTTATAGGAGAAACCGCAAGGAAGTCACGGTTGTTGGATGCGTGCCGTTTCAGGAAAGCAGCCCACTCCAAGAAGAGCTCCATCTACATAAACAAAAGTAAAGATCGCGAGATATGACCATTTGAAAAACAAAAACTATATGACAGACCTATCAACTCCAACACGTAAAGGCCAAGTCAGCTTTTGCTGACTTCTACCGGACAGGTGCACGACACAGCCAAAAGGAAAAGAAATAACCGTGCAACTAAAAAAGGAAGGATATATTGTGAAGGAGACTTATCTTATTGGAGAAACCGCAGGGAAGTCACGGTTGTTGGATGCGTGCCGTTTCAGGAAAGCAGCCCACTCCAAGAAGAGCTCCATCTACATAAACAAAAGTAAAGATCGTGAGATATGACCATTTGAAAAACAAAAACTATATGAAAGACCTATCAACTCCAACACGTAAAGGCCAAGTCAGCTTTTGCTGACTTCTACCGGACAGGTGCACGACACAGCTAAAAAGAAAAGAAATAACCGTGCAACTAAAAAAGGAAGGATATATTGTGAAGGAGACTTATCTTATAGGAGAAACCGCAAGGAAGTCACGGTTGTTGGATGCGTGCCGTTTCAGGAAAGCAGCCCACTCCAAGAAGAGCTCCATCTACATAAACAAAAGTAAAGATCGCGAGATATGACCATTTGAAAAACAAAAACTATATGACAGACCTATCAACTCCAACACGTAAAGGCCAAGTCAGCTTTTGCTGACTTCTACCGGACAGGTGCACGACACAGCCAAAAGGAAAAGAAATAACCGTGCAACTAAAAAAGGAAGGATATATTGTGAAGGAGACTTATCTTATAGGAGAAACCGCAAGGAAGTCACGGTTGTTGGATGCGTGCCGTTTCAGGAAAGCAGCCCACTCCAAGAAGAGCTCCATCTACATAAACAAAAGTAAAGATCGTGAGATATGACCATTTGAAAAACAAAAACTATATGAAAGACCTATCAACTCCAACACGTAAAGGCCAAGTCAGCTTTTGCTGACTTCTACCGGACAGGTGCACGACACAGCTAAAAAGAAAAGAAATAACCGTGCAACTAAAAAAGGAAGGATATATTGTGAAGGAGACTTATCTTATAGGAGAAACCGCAAGGAAGTCACGGTTGTTGGATGCGTGCCGTTTCAGGAAAGCAGCCCACTCCAAGAAGAGCTCCATCTACATAAACAAAAGTAAAGATCGCGAGATATGACCATTTGAAAAACAAAAACTATATGACAGACCTATCAACTCCAACACGTAAAGGCCAAGTCAGCTTTTGCTGACTTCTACCGGACAGGTGCACGACACAGCCAAAAGGAAAAGAAATAACCGTGCAACTAAAAAAGGAAGGATATATTGTGAAGGAGACTTATCTTATTGGAGAAACCGCAAGGAAGTCACTGTTGTTGGATGCGTGCCGTTTCAGGAAAGCAGCCCACTCCAAGAAGAGC
This sequence comes from Carex sylvatica, assembly GCA_964058845.1. Lineage (NCBI taxonomy): Eukaryota > Viridiplantae > Streptophyta > Magnoliopsida > Poales > Cyperaceae > Carex > Carex sylvatica. The sequence continues at coordinate 43,806 of CAXKVR010000936.1, forward strand.
TCCATCTACATAAACAAAAGTAAAGATCGTGAGATATGACCATTTGAAAAACAAAAACTATATGAAAGACCTATCAACTCCAACACGTAAAGGCCAAGTCAGCTTTTGCTGACTTCTACCGGACAGGTACACGACACAGCCAAAAGAAAAAGAAATAACCATGCAACTAAAATAGGAAGGATATACTGTGAAGGAGACTTATCTTATTGGAGAAATCGCAAGGAAGTCACTGTTGTTGGATGCGTGCCGTTTCCGGAAAGCAGCCCACTCCAAGAAGAGCTCCATCTACATAAACAAAAGTAAAGATCGTGAGATATGACCATTTGAAAAACAAAAACTATATGAAAGACCTATCAACTCCAACACGTAAAGGCCAAGTCAGCTTTTGCTGACTTCTACCGGACAGGTACACGACACAGCCAAAAGAAAAAGAAATAACCATGCAACTAAAAAAGGAAGGATATATTGTGAAGGAGACTTATCTTATTGGAGAAACCGCAAGGAAGTCACGGTTGTTGGATGCGTGCCGTTTCAGGAAAGCAGCCCACTCCAAGAAGAGCTCCATCTACATAAACAAAAGTAAAGATCGTGAGATATGACCATTTGAAAAACAAAAACTATAAGAAAGACCTATCAACTCCAACAAGTAAAGGCCAAGTCAGCTTTTGCTGACTTCTACCGAACAGGTGCACGACACAGCCAAAAGGAAAAGAAATAACCGTGCAACTAAAAAAGGAAGGATATATTGTGAAGGAGACTTATCTTATAGGAGAAACCGCAAGGAAGTCACGGTTGTTGGATGCGTGCCGTTTCAGGAAAGCAGCCCACTCCAAGAAGAGCTCCATCTACATAAACAAAAGTAAAGATCGTGAGATATGACCATTTGAAAAACAAAAACTATATGAAAGACCTATCAACTCCAACACGTAAAGGCCAAGTCAGCTTTTGCTGACTTCTACCGAACAGGTACACGACACAGCCCAAAGGGAAAGAAATAACCGTGCAACTAAAAAAGGAAGGATATATTGTGAAGGAGACTTATCTTATTGGAGAAACCGCAAGGAAGTCACGGTTGTTGGATGCGTGCAGTTTCAGGAAAGCAGCCCACTCCAAAAAGAGCTCCATCTACATAAACAAAAGTAAAGATCGTGAGATATGACCATTTGAAAAACAAAAACTATAAGAAAGACCTATCAACTCCCACAAGTAAAGGCCAAGTCAGCTTTTGCTGACTTCTACCGGACAGGTGCACGACACAGCCAAAAGGAAAAGAAACAACCGTGCAACTAAAAAAGGAAGGATATATTGTGAAGGAGACTTATCTTATAGGAGAAACCGCAAGGAAGTCACGGTTGTTGGATGCGTGCCGTTTCAGGAAAGCAGCCCACTCCAAGAAGAGCTCCATCTACATAAACAAAAGTAAAGATCGTGAGATATGACCATTTGAAAAACAAAAACTATAAGAAAGACCTATCAGCTCCAACAAGTAAAGGCCAAGTCAGCTTTTGCTGACTTCTACCGGACAGGTGCACGACACAGCCAAAAGGAAAAGAAATAACCGTGCAACTAAAAAAGGAAGGATATATTGTGAAGGAGACTTATCTTATTGGAGAAACCGCAAGGAAGTCACGGTTGTTGGATGCGTGCAGTTTCAGGAAAGCAGCCCACTCCAAAAAGAGCTCCATCTACATAAACAAAAGTAAAGATCGTGAGATATGACCATTTGAAAAAGAAAAACTATATGAAAGACCTATCAACTCCAACACGTAAAGGCCAAGTCAGCTTTTGCTGACTTTTACCGAACAGGTACACGACACAGCCAAAAGGGAAAGAAATAACCGTGCAACTAAAAAAGTAACCGCAAGGAATATGTGCAATAATCCAGAAATCATTTATGTTTATGTTTAGTAGACATGATCCAAAAGTAAACACTAATGATGTATCCTGATAGAAATCGATCACATTCTAACTTCCTTAAATATGTGCAAGAATCCAGCAATACCTTAGGAATTACAACAGTGAGCTTTGCATAAGAATCAATTAGGGAAAAGAAAATTTGCTCGTTTATGTGATTTTGCACTGCACCAAGAGCGGCTGGTTCCTTAACAAGGGAAAGAGCAACAGACAGTTTCTGAAATAGATGCCAAGTAGAAAATGCATTACCACCTTAAAAAGAAAATAATTTAGTAAAAAATATTTACAAAGAAAAATATAGGTTATAAAATTGAAAAGTTACTGTGAGAACACGGAAGAAGCTATCGGTGATCATTTGGACATGTTATAAATATAGTTACTTTGTTGCAATTCTGCTGCATCAGCACTTGTACCCTTCTCTACGTTACTCTTCAATAACTTGGACGTCCCATTTATCTGCATTTGAGCAAACATAAAAATGACTTGTTTCTAATTTTATGTAAAGAAAAAGAAGAGAGACATGGACAATTGATAGAAAGAGAATTATACCCCTCCAAGCTGTTGAAGAGACGAAAGATTGTGCTCCCTAGATAGAGAATGTAATTCCTTTGAACTAATTGAAAACCCATCATTGCTGCTTGGATCTACTGTTCTTGACTCGACACTCACCTCTTAATTCAAAAGACAATAGCAACCATGTGAGATCAACTTTTATGGAATTTCAATTGCACATTATTAAAAAACAGTACCTGCTTGGTTCATTGTTACAATATTTCAAACATTTTTAAAATGTCAAGAGAAATGGAATAAATATAGCCAAAAAAGAAACTGGAAAGGTAACACTAACCAACAGCCTCTCTTTGTCCTGCTGAGTTGTCTATTTGAGCACAAGTTAAGGAAAATCAGTAGCTAGTGCATGTGCCAACTTCCTGCACCTACAGAATTGAAAATACAAACAACTTAGGTGTACCCCAGGAACCAGACTACGGCTCAATAACTCGGCAATATAATTAATTTGTTCGGACTGAGGAAGAGTGAAACTAAATTGTTTTAAATGTAACCTCTATACTATTATTACATGCCATTATCACTGAAGTCCTTTTACATATTAGCCTATGTATTATCATTACATCCCGTTAGTGAAGTATTGTATATATTAACCTATATATTGTTGTTACATCCCTAATATGTCATTACATAGATATTTGTAATTACTAATTTGGAAGCGAAGGCAACCTCATATCTGATGTGTAAATAGTACGAAACAGAGAAGAACTTTCAGCCAAATTTTGACAATCCAGAAGTAAATAAAAAAATTAATGTGCTATGTTATATGAAAATGGCAGCTGTAGCCTGTAAGGCTAAGTGAGGAGAAAAAACTTATAGAAAGCTTGAAAAAATAAGGATACTGAAATCAAAGTTTTCTGCTGATGAGTTTTCTGTTGATGAGATATGTTATGTGCATGTAACGGGTAATAGCTTACCACTGATTTTGGTGCTTAATTTCATTTGTACCACTGATTTTGGTGCTTAATTTTATTTGTACCAGTGATTTTGGGTAATAGCTTACCACTGATTTTGGTGCTTAATTTCATGTAATGGGTAATAGCTTACCACTGATTTTGGTGCTTAATTTCATTTGTACCAGTGAGAAATCTGCCCAGCCGCAATGGACGCAGCTGTGTAATTTCCTTCTTTCTGAACCTCAAATTGGGGGAAAAGCAAGAGTTCAAAAATTTAGCACAAACTAGCAAATCTGAAAGATTTTGTAAGGACTTGCGCAGGAGAATAGAAACTACTGTTGGAATTAGGAAAAATCTTACCAGGCGAGTACAGCGGGGACCACCAAAGTTGGAGGCGCGGATCTGTTCTAAACCGAGCAGCAGTTGCTGTAGGAGGAGAAGGGAGGGGGAGAAGTGGAAGAGGGGACTAAACGAATTGGAGTCGTTGTCTCCAAGGTAGAGAAGATGGAACTGAAGAAAGCGGGAGAGGGACCCCAGCGCGCGAAGACGAAAGAAAAGAAGTGGTGAGGAGAGGTGGAGGCCAAGCAACGATCGACGACGACGAACTGATCAGTGCGACTCCTCTCTCTTCTCTCTCGCTCCTTTGAGTTAATCTCCTTTCTCTCTCCCCGTCTCTCTCTCAGCTAGAAATGACAGAAATGGAATGATATACAAAATGCAAACCTACTATATTAGCACATTAATATTTTCTTTTCATTTTAAAAAAAAAATCTTAAAAGATAGCGATATCTCAAAAGAGAATATATGTTATAAATGATGTGGATTCAATTTAATTCGACAGGCCGTGTAGAGCAAGTTACTTATTTCAACTCACTTTTATTTCACTAATTCGACAACTTTTATAAATTTTGTTCAGATTTTTAAATTTCAGTAAAAAACTTCACAAATAATGTATTAAATCGGATAAAATTTTACTATTAATGACAGACACCAAAAATATTTATAGATCAAATGAATCTACTAAATTATTGTATATATTTTTATTGTTAATAATTATCATTAAATATACTTATAAATATATTCTAATAAATGATGAGTTCGTAATTTTTGTCCTGAAAATGATATTCCTCTTCTTCTCTCTTGTGTTCAATTTTATTTTTTACGTCTTATTTAACTGATTATTTTTCATAAATCAAATAAATAAGTAGCGAAACTAAAGCATCATATATAATATATACTTTTGTAAGTTTCAAAATCTCATGTCTTTCATGCTTTATTCGTGTTTTACATTCTTTTTTTTATTTTCAAATTTTAAACAGTTGATTTGAATCAGTGTTATCAGAATCGGACCGGACCACCAGTTAAATCAAAAAAATCAGAACCGGTCACTTGTCCGATTTGGTTATGTTTATAGACTGCTTAAAACCTATTTAATCGACCAAATTTTTATAAAGCCGCTGAACCAAACCGATTTAAAAATCCGGTTCAAAACAGATTTTATAAACCATGCATATTTTGCGCAATTCTCCAAATTCGTTAATTTTCCTTACATTTTCTTCCCTAACTAATATAGAAAGAACAAACAATTCGGCACTCCTTTCTCATTTCCCCTTTCATTCCCCCTCCGTGCCAATTTGCCCCTTAAATATGGAAAGAACAGACAATTTAGCTGCTGCTATTGGTATTAGATCTGTTATTTAGTATATGAGAACCTTCATGCAAACTTTCTGAACTTATAATGTTCATTTTGTAAAATTGTCATTCTTTCTTGTAAAGGCCTAGACATAAAATTATAAGTTGTGATTGTTTTACAAAAAATCAGTAATTGAACCGGTTGAATCACTGGTCCAACCAGTGAACTGTTGACCCGAAGTTTTATTGGATCGATGTCCAGTTTGATTATGATAACATTGATTTTAATGACTCGGAGTTGCTGAATAATTATGAGAAGATTTTTCAAACCTGTAATGAAAAATATATTTCCAAACCTGTGATGGAAAATCTTTACCACCGATCTGATTTCCATCCAGATTTGGAAAATATTCTCATAATTGATAGGATTAAAATCTTTCATGCTTTATTCGTGTTTTACATTCTTAAATAGAAAAGGTAACTTCGAACCAGCGATCAATTGATGTTGAGGAAAAAAATATACTATAGAAGGAATTTGATTATTTGAACAAAATTTTACAAGTTAGACCATTCAAGAATATATATTTGATAATTTTTTTATGGGGACTTAAAAGTTTTACCCTTGGAAAATAACAATACAAATTGTGTACTTTACTTCTTTGTTTTAAAAGAAACTGGGCTTGCAAGGTAATAGAAAATACATATGCTTGTGGCTGTACAATCAACCAACAATCTTAGTTAAATTTTTTAGCATGTGATCGATGGAGGCCAAAATATTTTATTTCAACTGTTATTCCTGAAAATATTTATCATAGATGCTTATTTTTTTAGCATATTAATTTGAAAGCTAATTGGCTCATTGTCAGTATTCGTAATTTTTAACGAAGCACTTTTCTAGAGTTTGGCTAATATAACATCAGTGTCATTTCAGCTTATATAACACCAACTCTAAAACCTATCAAATCGACTTCGAACAATTAATCCAAACCGTTCAAACCGATTTACATTATGAGTGAAGCGTTTACATACAAATTTTTTTATAGTTTCGAGTTATTTTAGTATCAAATCAAGCGGTCAAAATATTGAAAAATTAATGTATTAGAATTAACTTAAAAACTCACACTTTTGACCGCTTGATTTCATACTAAAATAACTCAAAAATATAAAAATATTGTATGTAAACGCATCACTTATAATATAAATTGGTTTGAATGGTTTGGATTAGTCGTTCGAAGTCGATTTGATAGATTTTAGAGTTGGTGTTATATAAGCTGAAATGACACTGATGTTATATTAGCCAAACTCACTTTTCTATATTACAGTTGTTTCTAGCATTGTATTATTTCTCTGAAACACTAGAGAATGGTATCTTTAAAATTATATATTTTTTTAGGATATTAATAAAAATGACCGAGAATATTCTGTCCTCCAATTCTTCCAAAATGATTCAGATTCTCCATGAAAATGACCAAAAATAGCCCCCAATCACCTGCATTTCCCTCAACATTGTTTGTTTATGATATATTTTCTTTCAAATATTGCCTATGCATGTCAAGTGGTTAACTCGAACTAATGATTTATTTCTGTTTGGGTATTTATTGGAGCAGTATATTTTTGCTATAGAAAATTTGAAAACTACTGGGACTGGATTATTAATTTGAACCCAGTGTGTCGTGAAATCTGCGGCTCCTCTCATTTTCTTTCATTTCATTCTTCCACTTGGGTTCTCATTGGGGAGAGGTCAATATGACAATTTTATTGATATTTCTGTGTAGTTGTCGGTATAGTAAATTATAAAAATCAGTTGGATCAAACTACTAGCTTAATTTTATCTATTTATTAAAAAAAATCAAATAACCTTACTGTTTTTCGACAAATTTATTTTCTAAAAATAAAAAAATTATCTGGTGCAATAGGTCCTACCAATTGCTTTTGGTATGATTCTTCAGAATAAAAAAGAAAAGAAAAGCTAATAGTTGTTACCAATTCATTTATTTAGCACTTTTTTCCTATAGGATTTAAAGAAGGTAAAATTCTTTGGAGCCCCAATAATTACAAGGGGTAACAATGAGCTAGCTTGTCACGAGCTTGAATTTAGCTTGAACTCATTACGAGCTGATTTGTCCAAGCCACAAGCAAGCTGACTTTAGGGGTCCGAGTTGAAATCTCAGCTTAAAATCGTCATGAGCTAGCTCGCGAGCAGACGAGCTGACTCGCTGAGTCTGGCTGGATCTTGTTTTAAGAAGAAAATAAATTTTACAAATTTTTTGAACCAAGCTGAACCAAAAACTAGACAGTATAAAATGCACACAAATTCACAGATTAATGCCTAATCGAGTTAGCTCATGAGATGTCGAGCAAATTAAGCCCCAGTTTGAACTCGTTAATTTTGAACCGAGCTAGTGAAAAAGCTGACTCGTTAACAGCTCAGTCCAGTAACAAACGAGTTGTTAACAAAGAAATCAAATACGAGTCACCATCAAGCCATTACCTACGGGCTTTTTTTTTCCACCCCTAATCCATGATACAAACTTTGATATGTTACTCCCAATAAAATAGATTATTTGTCTTATTCTCAAAAGGAGAATGTCTAATAAGGTTTTATTCTTCTCTCTGCTACATTATTATTTACAGAGTTTGAGGAATTAGTGTTGAACTATATATTAATTTTATATTATAGTATTTTGAACTCATTGGAGAGGTACTTGCGTATAGTTGACTTTTCACCATTGTCATGCATTTTTTTTTGTAAATAATATAAAATATCAAACTTGTTGGTTATCAAGTCGACATAACGTACTATAACCATCCTTATTATTGTAATCAATAAAAAAAATAATGAAATAAATTGTTCCGTGTTAACTTTATCATTAATTTTATCACAAATGTCGAATGAATCAATTGCGGAAGGTCGGAACTTCTAATTTAAAAAAAGAGTATATATGATAACTCTAGAGTTAGACCTTCAAACTATAAAGGTCAAGCATATAAATTTTTTTATACTATGGAGTTAATTTGATAATTCTATAGTATTTTCTACTAATTTATATAGAACTTATCAATAAATACAATTTTTTTAAAAAATAAACGAGGTTCAATTGACCGCATTTAGATCAAGTGTCTCCTCCTTTGCCTAGAGTGTTAATCAGAACGGCTGTTTAAATTGGCCAATTAGTCATTGGCGACGAAATAATCATTACGGATTTTTCAAACTAACCAGTCAATTATATTTTATTATTTTTAATTAATCGTTTTGCGGTACCATATCCGTCCGATAAGCGCATACGTTATTTACAACACTAGTGTTAATTATGAACGTTCGTCATATGATAAAATAACTCATCAACTCTTAAGAAAAAAAAAACAAGATGGGAGCAATAACACGTATAGTTGATTAAGAAAAAAAAAATCTTAGGATTGTGACTACCTATAGGTTAAAGAGTTCGAGCAACCTCTTAAAAAAAGATTTCAAAATATCAACATTGAAACTAAATCAACACTCTTAAGTATGTTTAGTATTAGTCGTGCACCTTAATAGGATATGGAATTGGAAAGCTAATCCTCATAACAATCCAAAATGTAACTATATATATCATCATCATCAATTTTAGTTTTAGAAAATTCCGAATGAAAAATTGTAATGGCCTCCCCACAATTTTTTTATTATGTATCCAATTAAGTCCATTATACATTCTTAGAATTAGAAGTAAAACTAAACGATTAAAATGTACTTATTATTTTAACTTTTTGTAGGATTTTTTCCACATTAAAGATGAATAGTTTTCTCATTTAATGATCAATATATAATTTCGTCATGAAAAGGAAATTCTCTTAACGATATTTCTCACTAAATTGTTGCTTGTCAGGTTGATCAATCTTATTAATTATATTATAATTATTGCTTCCTCGTGTTTATTTTACATTTGTTGGAAGGGAGGCTAATATGCCAAGAACAATCAATCAGTTCTTTGTCTTTAATATAAAGTAGATATATAAACCTGGTAGAAAATATAATATTATATACTTTTTAGATATTTTTATCGTACTATTGAAATAAAGAAACCAATGCGCTTTTTCATAATTCAGTATTTGAAATTGCATGACAATATGATAATATGCATATTACGAATCAGACTTGTACTTTAAATTTATATTTATATTTCCAAAATTGAAATAGTCAATTTAAGCTATTAAATATGATATCTATATTTATATATCAAATTTTACATTGTTTATAATTTCCTACCTTTTGTTTAGATAAGTAGAAAATCATCACTTTTGGATGGTCCATAATTTTTAGATCAGTTGATTTTTTATTTATCTAAAAAAATAAAATATAAAATTTGATCTCCAAGTATATTTTTATATGAAGATCATGTTTAATTGTTTTATATTGACTTTTAAAGATATAAACAACATGAGTCGATTCGTAATTTGCATATTACCTTAGCCTAGGAGTGCCAACGGGTTGGATATTACCTGTCCAAATTCGGATCCATATCCGAATTTTTGCAGATTCGGATATTTGGATACAGATAGTTGTAGATTCAAATATGAATACGGATATTTTTATGTAAATTTAGATACGGATACGGTTTGAATTTTAGAATCGGATACGGATACGGATAATTATCCGAATCCGTATGTTTTAGTTTTCCGGATATCCGATATCTTTCTCTCTCAATTTCTCCGATACTGTGGCAAATGTGCATAGACCATTGATTCAGTGTGGGGACCACCTGCTGTTTAATCTCTTACACTTTCCTCTCGGATTTGCTGTTACCATTCCTTTGTGGCCATTAAGCATCTCTCCTATGATCCCACCGCGTGTGCATATGTGTCCACCTCTACCCGAGGTCATCTGTGCACGAATTCAAAATTCACAAATTCTTCAGCCAATTTGTGGAGCGCCACTACCAGACAAAAAATGTGTTTTTTTTTATAAATTTAGTTGGAACTGGGAACCATGCTTGCTTTGATCCAGAGAAAATAAAATATAACAATTTTGATTTTCAAGTTCCTAAGGATTAATTATTTAAATTTGTAATGGTATATTTTATTTAAAGTTATGGTTATATTGGTGAGTTTTAATTAATTAGATTTATATTTTGTAATGGTGTAACAAATTAATTAGATATATATTTTGAATTAGAAATTTGAATTATATCTGTATTCGTATTCGTATCAAAAAATATCTAATTTATATCCGTATCCATTTAATATCCGATTCGTATCCGTATCCGAAAAAAAAATACAAATACAGATATGGATTGAGCACTATCCAATCCATATCCGATCTCTTTGAAATTAATAGATTTCTCTCCATTAAGAAAATATAAGCTCTAACATATATATGAATATTTTTTCAATAATAATTTATTATGTAAACCATACTGAATGATTAAAATTGACGGTTTCAAATTTTTTTTTTTTGAAAACTTGATAGTAGCTATCAAGGTTCGTGAGGGGAAATCGAACTCTTGACCTTTAGGTACAACAACTTTAGGATATTTTCCTAGCCAATTGTGCTCCTTTCCTTTCTCCGACGGTTTCAAATTTCAAAACTGAAAATTGGAAGCTAAAACACAGTTGATTGGCTTTTTTTGTTGTTGTTGCAAAACGACCTTAGTTTACCTCTTCATTTGATACTTTTTACAATTGTTATTATAATTGTTTAAATCAAAGACTTCAAATTGTAGATGTGTTGTTACAAATAATTTTAATATGGTGTATATCCTCTAGATCCAATTACACTCTTTTTTAGTGACATTGGATTACATTCTATATTTTCAAAGTCCAAACAGTCGATTCAAACCGTTCAACATGATAGATATGTTAAAATGTGCTTGCAGATAAAATTTTACATTTTTTGAATTTTTTTTTACTATTTATTAAGATGGGTACAAAAATTCAATGGTCTGAATATAGCAATTTTGTTAAATACTTAATAAATAGTAAAAAAAAAATCCAAAAAATGTAAAATTTGATCTGAAAACACATTTTAATATATCCATTATATTGAACAGTTTGGATCGACTATTTGAACTTTGATAATCAAGAGTGTAATTCGGTGTCACCAAAAAAAAGAAGTAATTGAATCCCTCCTCATATTAAAATTAAAATTGTTCAGATTGAAATTTGTTTGCTTATGCATAAAAAAGATATTTAAAATTTAGCTGCTAATATTTTTGAAATTATTTGACAAATGGCAAACAATTCATAGTTGGACCAATGATTTGTTTCCCCAAATGAGCTACTAAAGCTTCATAACTTTTGTGTTTCATACTTTAATTTGGAAGAAGAATATAAAAAGAAAAAAAAAAGTGAAAGAAATGGCAGAAACAAACAAAAATGCAAACATTATAACATGGCAAAAAAAAAACTAAAGAACAACAGTGGAAATCTATAAATTTCAGATTCCCTCAGTCGTAGGCTTGATTTAATGATATTACCGTTCAAACGGTGGTTCGAAATTCAAACGGTAAAATAACTTAGCAGAAAGTGTAGGGTAAATGACAAAAGTTGGTAAGTTACAATTTTTTTTGTAGATTGAAAATTTGAAATTGAAGTGCTCCCTAATTATCTGGTCTAGTTGTTGATTAAGAGTAGAATCGAAGGATAGAGCGAATTTGGTGAAAAGAATCATTAATGGCGAAAGTGAAAAGTGAAGGTGTAAACACACAAATTGAATTTCTATTTCATAAACGTTCTCATGTACATCACTTAGCCTTTTTTAGGCGATCCTAAGACAACAAGAATTATTCTAAATGAATGTTTAAATTTTATAATGAATCTCGTGCTGACATGTCAGCGACATGTCATCAATTTCAAACAGATGTGTTATAACAATAATCTCACATCCTTGATACATGCACTTGAATGTCACGTTCATTCCTCATTGTTGCATTAATGACAGGTACCTTAATTAGACCCTCTTGGGCCTTGGCACGGGATTATTCCCTATTGTGTCTATGATTAATCACAGGTACATGCCTCTTGTGTTTACTCTTCATTTTGTAGATCTTTATGTGAAATGTTGTGTTATCTCTTTTATTTTTAAAAAGAAATTACTATTTTATCTAACAATATTTTAACCTAAAAAGATGGAGTTGTGTGCCAAAACCAATTTGGTCTCTGATGGCCAGGTGGCGCATGTTCGTGCCACATAACCTATACCTAAAGACACTGAGGTAATCGTATTTTACTTTAGTTCATTGTTTTATAACAATAACTGAATGATGAAAGTAATTGAAATTTTGCTTTCTTGAAGGTGTCAATTAGTTATATTGAGACAGCTGCAACAAAGGAGAAGAGGCAAAGTGCTTTCAAGCAGTATTTCTTCACATGTCATTGTAGCTGCTGTCTTAAGCTTCTACTGCGGTTTCCACTGGAAGTATCCTTTATTTAATATCATTGTTTTCTCTTTTCCTTTTTGAATTTGCTTATTGCGCTTTCAATTTGCAACTAGCAAAAGTTCAAGCATAATTGAAGAGCACTCTTAGGTTCGATCTGTACCATTGTGCAAGTGATATCTTAACTTGAAGATAGATTATACAGAAGCATATTCCATTTATCAAGCCATGGAACAAGTTGAGTGTGACCTGTATCATGCATTCTCCCTCAACTTGCTGAAAACCCGTGAAAATCTCTTAAAAGGTACTTTCTTCGTTTAAATATTTGCTTCTGTATGTCTCTTGTGTCCAGATTGTGCTTTAGAAACTGCTCTTCACATGTTTTTCAATTGTTCATATGCAATACATGACGGTGAGACAGTGGGGATGCTTTTTCAGTGCGGCTTGTTGGATGATTTGGAAACAGAGAAACAGTCAGCTGTTTGGAGGAATGAGGATTGATGCAAATCAGTTGGCTGTTAGAATAGTGGAAGAGGCGATGCTATGGGAAAAATTCTGCTAGCGGATGGTTGTGTGTGTGTGTGTGAAGGAAATATCATTTTATTTTTGTTTTTTTCTTGTTTTTTTTTCCTTTGTTGGTGTTTATGATCATCGAGTGTGTAATGCTTTGTTGGTGTTTAAAGTAGATGATGCCAAACCGGGTGTTAAATCAACTGCTTTGCTATTTGGAGATCCAACACGGTACTGGAATTTGAGTTTTCGACCATCAGTATTGATTGTTTCTTAGTTGGGGCGGGGGGGGGGGGGGGGGGGGTGTATAATGGTGGCCTCGGTAAGATTCTGTGCTTGATCTTAAATTTGTATTTTCTATGTGAGATATGACCATTTGAAGAACAAAAACTATAACAAAGACCTAGCAACTCCAACATGTAAGGCCAAGTCAGCTTTTGCTTACTTCTACCGGACAAGTACACGAGACAGCCAAAAGGGAAAGATATAACCGTGCAACTAAAAAAGGAAGGATATATTGTGAAGGAGACTTATCTTATAAGAGAAACCGCAGAGAAGTCACGGTTGTTGGATGCGTGCCGTTTCAGGAAAGCAGCCCACTCCAAGGAGAGGTCCATCTACATAAACAAAAGAAAAGGTTGTGAGATATTACCATTTGAAAAACAAAAACTATAACAAAGACCTAGCAACTCCAACATGTAAAGGCCAAGTCAGCTTTTGCTGACTTCTACCGGACATGTACACGACACAGCCACAAGGGAAAGATATAACCGTGCAACTAAAAAAGAAAGGATATATTGTGAAGGAGACTTATCTTATAAGAGAAACCGCAGAGAAGTCACGGTTGTTGGATGCGTGCCATTTCAGGAAAGCAGCCCACTCCAAGAAGAGCTCCATCTAAATAAACAAAAGTAAAGGTTGTGAGATATGACCATTTGAAGAACAAAAACTATAACAAAGACCTAGCAACTCCAACATGTAAAGGCCAAGTCAGCTTTTGCTGACTTCTACCGGACATGTACACGACACAGCCAAAAGGGAAAGAAATAACCGTGCAACTAAAAAAGGAATGATATATTGTGAAGGAGACTTATCTTATAAGAGAAACAGCAGGAAAGTCACGGTTGTTGGATGCGTGCCGTTGCCGGAAAGCAGCCCACTCCAAGGAGAGGTCCATCTACATAAACAAAAGTAAAGGTTGTGAGATATTACCATTTGAAAAACAAAAACTATAACAAAGACCTAGCAACTCCAACATGTAAAGGCCAAGTCAGCTTTTGCTGACTTCTACCGGACAGGTACACGACACAGGCACAAGGGAAAGATATAACCGTGCAACTAAAAAAGAAAGAATATATTGTGAAGGAGACTTATCTTATAAGAGAAACCGCAGAGAAGTCACGGTTGTTGGATGCGTGCCGTTTCAGGAAAGCAGCCCACTCCAAGAAGAGCTCCATCTAAATAAACAAAAGTAAAGGTTGTGAGATATGACCATTTGAAGAACAAAAACTATAACAAAGACCTAGCAACTCCAACATGTAAGGCCAAGTCAGCTTTTGCTGACTTCTAACGGACAAGTACACGAGACAGCCAAAAGGAAAAGATATAACCGTGCAACTAAAAAAGGAAGGATATATTGTGAAGGAGACTTATCTTATAAGAGAAACCGCAGAGAAGTCACGGTTGTTGGATGCGTGCCGTTTCAGGAAAGCAGCCCACTCCAAGGAGAGGTCCATCTACATAAACAAAAGAAAAGGTTGTGAGATATTACCATTTGAAAAACAAAAACTATAACAAAGACCTAGCAACTCCAACATGTAAAGGCCAAGTCAGCTTTTGCTGACTTCTACCGGACATGTACACGACACAGCCACAAGGGAAAGATATAACCGTGCAACTAAAAAAGAAAGGATATATTGTGAAGGAGACTTATCTTATAAGAGAAACCGCAGAGAAGTCACGGTTGTTGGATGCGTGCCGTTTCAGGAAAGCAGCCCACTCCAAGAAGAGCTCCATCTAAATAAACAAAAGTAAAGGTTGTGAGATATGACCATTTGAAGAACAAAAACTATAACAAAGACCTAGCAACTCCAACATGTAAGGCCAAGTCAGCTTTTGCTGACTTCTAACGGACAAGTACACGAGACAGCCAAAAGGGAAAGATATAACCGTGCAACTAAAAAAGGAAGGATATATTGTGAAGGAGACTTATCTTATAAGAGAAACCGCAGAGAAGTCACGGTTGTTGGATGCGTGCCGTTTCAGGAAAGCAGCCCACTCCAAGGAGAGGTCCATCTACATAAACAAAAGAAAAGGTTGTGAGATATTACCATTTGAAAAACAAAAACTATAACAAAGACCTAGCAACTCCAACATGTAAAGGCCAAGTCAGCTTTTGCTGACTTCTACCGGACATGTACACGACACAGCCACAAGGGAAAGATATAACCGTGCAACTAAAAAAGAAAGGATATATTGTGAAGGAGACTTATCTTATAAGAGAAACCGCAGAGAAGTCACAGTTGTTGGATGCGTGCCGTTTCAGGAAAGCAGCCCACTCCAAGAAGAGCTCCATCTAAATAAACAAAAGTAAAGGTTGTGAGATATGACCATTTGAAGAACAAAAACTATAACAAAGACCTAGCAACACCAACATGTAAGGCCAAGTCAGCTTTTGCTGACTTCTAACGGACAAGTACACGAGACAGCCAAAAGGGAAAGATATAACCGTGCAACTAAAAAAGGAAGGATATATTGTGAAGGAGACTTATCTCATAAGAGAAACCGCAGAGAAGTCACGGTTGTTGGATGCGTGCCGTTTCAGGAAAGCAGCCCACTCCAAGGAGAGGTCCATTTAAAATGAGTTGTCAATCCTTACGGTCAATTTTCACAATAATGATAATTCAACGAGATAATGTCTACAGTGGAGGAGGGAGGAAGGAAGAATAGGGGTCAATTGACCTCTATTTTTTAATTTTTTATATATATGTATGATTTTATATATAATTTAGAGTAAAATAGTATGGTACTGTAAAGTTAATTTTTATTTGTCGCAATTTTTTTTTATATGATTGATCTTTATATATATTTGACCATAGAGTCTGAAAATTTGACTCCGCCTCTAACCTGAAGGCATGAGTCGTGGCAATATTCAATCCATGAACAATTTTAATGAAATGTTATATATGTGTTAGCATAATTTGTGAGCATGTAGTATTATGTATTTGCACAACTGCATATATATAACTGCACGATATTATGTGGTTATATATACAATTCATGAGGTTGCATTTAAAAATACTGCTAAATATTATGTCTGTTCGATATCATTAACTAATAGAGATATAAATGGGTCTTATTAGTAAGCTAGTCGACTTAGATTATATTTTTGTACATAATGTCTTGTCATATTGCAAATTTATCGCGTTATATTTGATCATGTTGTATTTTGACATTACGGCTTCGTAATTTCAAATTAAAAAATAAAAACATTTACTAGGGTTCTTTAAGAGTATACATGAAATAAAAATAATTCTCTAAAAATAATGAACCAAAAATAGGTACTTCGCAAAGTATCTATTTTGTCATTATTTAAAATAATACTTAGTTTTGAGGGCTTTTAAGAGTATACATGAAATTCTCCAAAAAGAATGTTATCAGTATTATGTTGCACAGTGACATTCAAACATATTATGATGTGTGCGTCACAAGAAAATAAATTATTTACTATCATAACCGACCAATAAGAAGACTATTTCTCTTAAATATGCTACATATTTTTTACTTTTTAAATAATGATAAAATAGGTACTTTGTAAATTTAAAATGGTGTTATGATTTTTAGAAGGGGATACAGAGTTTTGAGGATTTTTAGGGGTATGCATGAAATTCCCCAAAAAAATATTATGAATACTATACTATTCGAAGTACTACTGTTTTTTTTTTCTTTGGAGAATAAAGATACCTGCTTTTTACTGTTCTGTTCAATATTGCTTTTATTCTCGTTGATGCTCCATCTTTTGAAACACATGTTGAACTTGAGCTGCTATTCGCACAGTGACTGCTGTAGAGAATCCACCAAACCGAAAAGTTTATTTTTTGTCGTTTTCCAGAGGAAGCTATGATTCTGATTTCTGAACCCCAGTACTGTGTAATGTGTAATGTAGCTGTATTTGCTCATTGCTTCTATTCTATATCCCAATCCCATGCACTGATGCACTCCACCTCACCCGCTTCCTTCATTTATCTCTTCTTGCACCGCAACCGCACGAACTAAAATTGATGAATCCAAGTGCTCTGTTTCATGTTTTTGACATTTGTGATTGACGGTCGAATCGCATAAACACTAGCTAAGCTCTTTCAAATAAATAATTGGGTGAGAACTCGTCTGTTTAATGACCCGCAACTAAGTCATAATTTGAGAAAAAAAAATTATATATATATATACTTTCTGTATTAGAACGGAGGCAGTAACCATTTCAAATAAATGAATTTAGTAATTAGAGTAAAGCATGCATAAATAGACTGAAGTCGAAGGCATTTTTAATTTTAATGTTTAGTCAAATAATTAAAAAGAATGAATCTTTAATTACCGTGGAATTACATATTAAAAATTCAATTTTATTTTTATGAAATATTAAAATTAAAATGCTGAACTCTGTTTTTTCTCTCAAAAATAAAATATAAAAGGAACCATATACAAACTAACCATTTATTTTCATGAAAGAATGGGACCAGTTAGATGGCTGATCTAATCTTACACATGCATCTGCCCGTAAATATAAGTCAATAATTTGTTTTAATTTTGTTAGTATGGATTAACGGACGGATTAATTCAAAAAAATTTGATACAAATTGTACTGTCAACCAAACATTTTAGATGATATAAAATAACATGCAGATTATGTGAAATTTAATATCCAATAAAGTAATAGGGCTAACAATAAGTTTATATATTTTGGTTCTCATTGTGAACTATTTTATTTGATTTTATAATTACTATCAACACTATTTAATTGATAGTCATCGTATCTCAATCGATCCTTTGTGTTTGAACTTATCTTTTGTTTTACTATTTGTCCTTATCTAATTGTGGTAATATGTTTTTTTTTTTTTACATCGTTGAGATAATATGTCAATACGAATTACATTTGTAAGAATGGTTAAAGAAAATATCACTAATTAAATGACACAAGACAAGACAATGTTATTGTCACTATATGAAGTACTATATATATACACTGTGTCTGTTATTAGACATTTTGCTGCTTCCCGAGATTATTTTGTCTTTCCATAAATGATATTAAATGCACTCAGAGTTGTAAATTTATACAATGTTCCTATCTTTTAATTTAAGACACAATCATGTACTTTAGTCTTTATTCTTAGTTTTAGCCGTTTCAGTTTTCAGTTCAACTCAATTACCCCACAAAATAATAGTTCAGGATGTATCATCAATTTCCCCACAAAAATGTTTACAGAATATCCGGCGCCGTACGAGAAAGTTCGATAAGACGTATTGAGAGAGAAATGGAAGAAATGAAACCCTTGATTAAACATTCTAGAAATGAACAGGGTCAAGTCAACAAATGTATATATAATATAATAAAAGTATAATAAAGAGCTTAGTGAACACCTTATACACGAATGTGGCCCCGTTCGGCGATGATTATTTTCTTGGCAACAAGAATAAATAAATATGATAATGCAAATATTAATTTGTGATTTTTGAAAGCTTTTTAATTCATCAAAAAAATTAGAATATAGGTGTTAAGTAAATATAAGAGAAAATTTGTTGGAAAATTATTTGTTTTCAAGAAAATGTAATGTTAAAATCAGACTTTATTAAATGTGTTGATAACAATTATTGATTCAAATTAATATATTTATACATGTCATATTCTCAAAAACACTAAAGGAGTGAATTGGTATATTTATATGTATCATATTTTTTAAATAAAAGAGTAAATTGACTATACACTTCAAAACAATATATATTGTACATAATTTTATTGTATATCATAATGAATGCGGCTTAGATTGTGTTAGTCGTCGCAATATAAAATTTTCTTATTTAACATCCATGGGTTAAGGAGTGTACGTGTATAGTTAAATTCATTACAAAGTTTTATACATTATTATGATAATAATATTATTGCAAGTAATGCGTTGAGTTGATATTTTGCCTGACAATACCTGATCAAGGTTTTAAATAGCGATTATCGCGTCATAGTGAAAAGGCTAAAAAAAGACTATTGCGAATAGATGTAGTTTTTTTAATTAAAAAATTATATTTTATATTTCTACTCATTATCAGCATTATCTAAAGTCTCATAGAGCAATAACTAATACAAAATTGATTAAGGAATTATAAATTCATATTGAACCAGCACAAAGTCTAAATTGCTATTCAAAATATCTCTAATAATATCATAAACTATCTACCTTTTTTTCATTCAAAATAACTTAAACATCATGGCATAAACTATATATATTTTTTATTAAAAAAAACATAGACATCATAAAATAAACTATCTATTTTTTTTCTATTTAAAAACAAAATCATCTGGACCATGAAAAAATTCATCTTTAAAATTAATTTTCAGTTTGAGTATTTATATAAAACCCTATGTAGCATAGCGTGTAGCATAGATAGCGGATCGCTATTACCACTATAGCGGTCGTAGTTGAAATAACGCACTTTTATCCTATAGCATAGCGTTCAAAGTCTAAAAATACTATAACGCTGCTATTGCATCACTATAGCGCACTATTTAGAATACTGTATCCGGTACATCACGTATCAATAATGATCTCAAAAATATAACTAAGTTCCTTGGAGAGTATGATAGTGTGCATCATTTACAGCTCATGGAATTGATCGCCACTGCCTTTTCAGATAACTAATTTTCAAATGGCGTTGTCATTTTTTCTAACGATGGTGTGAAAATTGAAATCGACCCCAACGATATTGCACCACATAATTAACTTCTATTGAAATCTGTCTTTAATTTAGATTTAGACTTCATGATCCCATTAATTAGCGACAACAATGAGCTATGTTTTTATTAACATTTCTTTAAAAAAAAAAAAAAAACGTTTTTTTTATGTGATTTAGCATGTTTGCTTAAAATTTCACACCAAAAACGTTTGGCGAGTTCTTTTTCTTTATTGGAAACTGAGATCATGAGAAATTTTGTACCAAGAGAGAAAAAAGTTATCCTAAAAAAAGAGAAATAAAGGGATAGGGAAAGGGATGTGTTTTGTGTTGACCTACAAGCGTTATTTATTATTATTCATATCTCCTTAATTATATGAATTATATTAAATATGGTTTGTCGTATAAAAATGAGTTTAACAAGTCCTAACAAAAACTGATAAAGAGTGCTTCTAATAATTAAATTCATTATTTTTGTCTACATTTGAATCTTTTAATGGGATATTAGTGATAATTTGCAAACATGATAAATATTTCATAATATTATTCTTATTAATGTCTACTCCTTAGTTTAGTCCTTTACTACAAATTTTTAGCACACTATAATGTTTGCATGTGGAAACATAAGTATTATAATTTTTAAATTAAAAAAACTTAGTACCGGTCGGTATGTAAGATGAATAAAATTAAATTGTTTCACATGATAATATTACTATCTCTTAAAAAAAACAATATTTTTCAAGATTATGAGTTTAAAAATCCCAACTCACGTATTGTTAAATATTGATATTTTCACTGTGTTTCAAATTATAATTGCATACACTTAGTCTATACCATAAATCGGTTAATTGTTTCCTTAAATGAAAACCAAAAACTAATAAAAAAAAAAAGTAAACGAGATGTAGAAAACAACAATAACAACAACAACAACAAAGTTAATTTTTAGTCCAAACAAATTGTTGTATGATAGAAATAAAATCCATCCGAGTCACAAAACTTGAGATTAGGAAAAAAAAATACATAGTCAAAGTCGGTACAACTGCCTTAAATTGATTAGTTGAAAAATATTTATACCATAAATTCAATAAACTAGTACGTGCATCGGAATCGACGTAAATCGATTGGTTGTTGTCTTAAAATCGAGTTGATTCTTATGCATGTAATAGTTAAAAAAAATATAATATAAATTTTACAACTAATCGATTTATTGGATAACTCGATTTAAGGCAGTATAACATACCGGTACTAAACTAATCCAACTATGTTCCAACTAATTTACATTTGGATACTCACATAAAAATCAGAATAATATAAATATCATAAGTCTTTACTTTAATTGAAAGATTACATCGCAAGTCATAAATTTAAAGAGTATATACTAAAAATATGTTTTCCGTTTGACTTTAGTTAATAAATTAATTTTAATGCATTTATTTTTTGAATATTTTTTGACCACTTGACTTTATATTAGATTAATTTAAATGCTTAAAATTTTCACATGTAGACT
This sequence comes from Carex sylvatica, assembly GCA_964058845.1. Classification (NCBI taxonomy): domain Eukaryota; kingdom Viridiplantae; phylum Streptophyta; class Magnoliopsida; order Poales; family Cyperaceae; genus Carex; species Carex sylvatica. Next base: position 65,120 of record CAXKVR010000936.1, read on the forward strand.
TATCACTCGTAAGATAGACAGGTTTCAACAGTTCGGATTCGTCATTTAAAGCAGATTCGATGGGTTTTAGACTTGAATTCATCAAGAGCCTTGGTAAACTTAAGAACACCCTAGCTAGTTCTACTCTTATTTTATAAGGTGTTATTGCATTATCTTGTATTATTGTTATTGCATTATTATTTTTTTCAACTATGATTTTATGATTTTAAGTATTTAATTAAAACCACTTAAATTCAAGGTAATTTGGTAATATTTTGGGAACTGCTTTTTTTTTCCCCCAAATTTATGCAAATATTTATAGTTTGACAAAATATTATATATGTGGTAGGGGTGTAAACGGAGCGGATAATGCTAATATCATATATGTATCCATCTTTCAATGAGCGGATACGGATAGTAAATGGATATCAAAATTTAAAACTAAATTAGCCTTAAATGGATACGGATACAGATAGTATATCAAAATTTAAAATCAAATCCACCTTAAACGGATACGAATACGGAACGGATAATCTATGAATACGGATTCGAATATGAATACGAAACGAATAATTATCGGATAATTGAGTCATAGATACAAATACTGATTAATAAAATTTAAATATAAAAATAAATGAATAATTGAAAATCCTTAGCTTAATTTAAACATAGTTACTTCCTAATTTAGTTGAATGAGATTTTGTGTTTTTTATTAACATGGAGGCATCTTTAAAGAAAATAAAAAAATATTGCAAAGGATATTGATAGGAAGGTGGCTCTAATTCTAGCTTAATCGGTCTCTCCATTTATGCTATAATGGAGAAGATAATTCATCCATTGAACATGATTTTGCTAGCTTTGGGAAATTAATGGGAACTAGGTGCATCGTTGCGGCTCCGCCGCAACAATTTTTTTTTTTATGTATGATTGTGTACATGTGTGAACTTCTTCTGCCCGAATGAAATATGTCAGACTTATTTTTTGTTGGAAGCCTTGTTTTGCTTTGGTGATGATGATTGAGACTATATATAAGGAGAACAAATTGTTCATATAAAGTGAGGAGAACAAAATCAAGACGGTGTATACGCATATATATCAGATTGAATATGATTTTAGGTATTTGTATGAACCATACAAATGGGGGAAAAAAAATAGTATATAAGCTTGATAAATAATTGGTGAACAAATCATGTACAATTGGAAGTGTTTTTCAGACGAAGCCTATGTTTTAATGGGATGGTGCAGTTTATTCTTCTTCTTCTTTTTCTTGTCATTAATGCTGCAAAAATGAGAATATACATTAGTTTGTTGCGGTCAACCGAATTTGATTCAAACTTGAATCAACCAATAATTGGTCTAGTTCTAATGCGAGATAACTACAATCTGAGGCTTAGAAATTTAGTGGAAAGTCAAATCTCTCAAAGTACAAATTTAGTGTGTATGAACTCATATACAGCTGCAAACAAATTAAGTAATTATATATAGACAAGTATACCAAACTTCAAAGTAATTTGCCTGGATGATTTGAAGTCCAAGCTGACCAAACTGGAAATGATTTTTCAAATTCAATTGCAATTAAGCACCCAACTAAAATTAGTTGGAAAAATAGGGAAAAGAAATTGCAGAATTTGAGGCTTAATCAAAGCAAAACTAAGTTTTTTTTCTATCTTATCCTTTTTTTTAACACAAACCTTTTGTAAAACTGGAAGTACATTCTTTATACACCAACCTGCTGAAGTACAGACTGGTGCGGTCTTTAACTCTTGTGGCTCTGACACTAAGGTAATAGTATTCCCTTGTGCTCGATGATTACTTCTTTGAAAGCTCTCTTATTAGTGGAACTTCATCTTTTGACACACTGATAAATCTATCTACACCATATATTTCCTCGAAAGTATTGAGAAGAAATGACAGAAAGACGACGTATTACTAGAATATTTTCGACAATTACATGCTTGTAGCTCTTTTAATTAACGACCATTTGTTCATATATTTCTACTGGCTTTTTAGTTTTACATGAATTAATATAAACATAAATCAATACAAAATAAAGAAATCCATACACATCGGTGTTATTCATACCGGATAAACTCTGAAGACAAATTGGATCTTAGTCACTGCCAAATCCTCCAAAACCTAATCATCTTCCGAGGACCCCAACCCACCGCAAAATGAATCACACCTCTGTCGCTTGTGGTAGGAAGCTATATCAACATTGAACAGGATTAAGTAAAAAAAATCAAATACACAATGATAACCCCTGATTTACATAATATTTATTACTCATACTAATTTATCTGATCATTTTGTAAGTGAACTGCAATGATGGGAATTTCATAAAATTCTCTTCACACTCTAATTAACAAAAATGAATTACAAAAACAGTCAGGTACTTCATTGATATGAATTCTCCAAGTTTACCATTAAATTTATTTTGGGATTCTAGTTCTCAAATGGCAACAATAATTATTCGCTGGACTAAAATGGATAGTTGCTGGACTAATTTGACAACTGGCAGTATCCATATACGATATTTTATATAGGTACAGATGGAAGGTTGGGTTAATATGTTCTTTTTTTTAAGATCATTGGAAGTGAGTATCAAAATTCGGAGCAAAAAAGCACCAGTATAGAAAAATAAACACAAAGCCAATCCTGTAAGGACCAGTAAAGCGCCACACTCACTGTATTTTCCATCTGACACAGAAAGTGACAATTTCTGTTAGAAAAGATTAAATTGGCCTACTCCTGTCCAGCTTGAATAATGAAAGACAATCAACCAACCGAGGAAAGAAACACAATATATAAATTTGAAACATAACATACAACAGAACCAAGTGAACCATTTTTTTTTTTTTTTTATTCAGTTATAAGTTATAACTTATAACCAATTTGGTCAAACCACGTGGAGAAGGCTGAAGATCTGAACTGGTACGACATATAGGGAAATAACAGAAAGAGGGCTGAGCATGAGAAATGGTATAACATACCAGAGAAGGAAAGAAAGGCCAGCCGGAGGCAATAGCCAGTGACGAAAAAGCATATCAGTACCAGGAGAAAAAATATCAGGAAACAATGCTGGTAAACCATCAAGTATATGTTCATACCAGATCGGCTCAAGCAAAGAACATCAAAACCAGAGGAAAACCTATCTCAGACCTTAATAACATATTGCGGAAGCAAAAAATACTTTGGAATTCTTTTATTCCGACTGAGGAGCGGTACTTTAAAACGTGCCCCACTCCATGTACTAATATTGGAAATCAATTATTGTTATTAAATCAATCAAGCACTTAGATCATTTTCAGTGGTTCGACTCTGCACTTAATTTCTTTCATATATGGCAAAATAGATAAATAGACTCAATCAATCAAGTGCTAATAAACATGGTCAAATTAAATTTGGCTCGGCACTGGACGTCATAGCCTTTACCATTTAGGTTCGACCTTTTTTTTTATGTGTGGATTTCGTAAACTATGGCGTCCCTGATAGGCGTCATAGTCTACTGCTGTTTTTCTCATTTAAAAAAAATATTCCTATCATTTTTTGTTGTTGAAAAATAGACATAAATGCCCTTCTATTTATATAAAAGACGGACTAACAAAGACCAGTAAACAGGAAAATGCAAAACTATCCCTACAAACCTTACAAATAGCAACAAATAAAAAAATGCAAAATGACCCCTAAAAAACCCAGAATGCCTTATATTGGTCTCAGGAGCACTGACGTTAGCGGAATCTGATTCCTCTTCAATTACTATTTTGAGATTCATGGGTTGTTACCGATCTGACCAAAAATTTTATAAGTAGAAGATAAAAATAATAATAATTGAAAAAATAAAAATGATAGGAATGTGTTCTGGCATACATGCTTGCTGCTTGTTTACTGTTGTGACAAATTTTTCTACTCTTTTGTCAAATTATTGTGCTAGTGTATTCCTAAAATTATTGTATTTTTCTACTCTTTTGCCAAATTATTGTAAAAGGTGGTCCTATCGGAATCAAATTCAAAATTTGGGAAAATGGAAGTGTAACTGTGCAAGCAAGTGCCTACCATTACTGTTACAATAGATCTTGAAATATCTTTTATGCATTCTTTCCCATGATTTTGAAGTCAAACATGAAGAAATCAAATACATACCGAACAGTCAATTTTTTTTTACAAATTTTGTCACTGTGATCCATACAAAGAATTCTATATGGTATACAATCAAATAAATATATTTCCAGGTACAAATATATTTCCAAATTGCTCAATTTTCTCTCTGTGAAAATATTGATAAAAAATAATTGAATATCTACTGTATAGAAGTTGCTTTCCTTATCTCAATGGCTGGAATTGCGGTACAAATTATAAACTATTATGCTGAACCAATGAGTTGTTAATCAAACAAACGCAAAGGAAAAAAAAAATTGCAAAGTGTTAAATGTCTGACTATAAACAGTTCACGAAGTATTTGAGGCTACGGTAAACATGGTGCGGTTTAGAAAACAATCAATTTGGCACTAAGTTTTGAGTCAATTTAGTAGTATGAAAAGATAATCATCTATGGAAGTGTAAAACTACAACTATTTGAACATTTCAGGGGAAAAAAATCAAAATGGACAATTCGTAATACTAATTATTCAAATATAATAAGTAAAATACTTACAGCACAGTATAATCTTTAGGAGATATGCAAAACTGGCTGAAACTCGTTGTAATGTAAATGCAGAATCATTTTCACCTGTAAAATAAATGCAGAAGGGAAGCAAATTATTTACAATTTTTCTACCTTTATATATTGGTACAGACGAAATGTACACATTTTCCCTTTTTTTTGTGTGCGCACTAAAACTTGACATAGATCATAGGTAACATTAAAGCACTAACAACTAATTATGTCAAATATCTATTTTCTGAAAACACGTACTAAGAGCTCCATATGCAGAGAAATTTACAGCCGGACTCTACTAAAACTGAATCAACTTAAATATCTGAACCTTTGTAGCAGTCTATACTATCTATATCTAACACATATTCTGCAAAAATTTCACTTAAACATATGGCAAGCATGTGAAGTACAGATTGGGCGACTTAGCACAAACATGGGGAATAGAAATTTGCAGAAATTGACAGATTTGCAGAAATTGACAAATTTGGGCGACTTAGCACAAACCGGAAAATTGAATAGAAATAAGAAATGAAATCGTAGTCAAAATGAAAGAGGATCTTACCAGTCGGTTCAAGCAGAGGCTACCAAAAACGAAGACGTTGTTCGGCGTTACAGTGAGAAGAAATTGCTGTAGAGGGAGAAAGGGAAGCGGAGAAGCAGATGAAAGAAGCGAAAAATCTGGAAGCAGGATGAAGGGCTCAGTGCGTGAAACGGAAGGGAAGAAAAGGTAAGCGGGAGGAAGGGCCCAATGCGCGAACACACCGAAGATAAGGAAGAAAAGAAAGCGGTGAGAAAGAGAGGGCAAAACACGTAGCATTAGATTAACACGCGTAAAGCGGAAAGAGATGGGAACGACAGATAGCACAAATAGTGGTTTTTTTTTTTTTTCGTTGATGACATCAGGTGACATAAGCACAAAATGATCTGATCCATTATTACTTGATCAGAAGGCAGTGAGAGGAGGTGTTACTGTTCATTGCTACAGTAACTCCCCATTCAACTTTTATAGGATATAATAACGTAGCCTGTTCGGTACTGAGCGGAAGTGTCAAACTTTAGTCCCACAAGGAGTTCTTTATTTGGATTGAATCCATTTATATATATCTTTGCGTTGATATGCTCCGAAAAGTTTACTCGGATAGAGGAGAGAGAATACTGGGATCTCTGATTTGGGATCTGCAATAGTATACGGGTTTTGGATAGTAGGAAATGCTGATGTACGCGGATATCCGCTCCAGAAATTCTGGGTACGATATTATTTATCCGAATTCGTATCCAACTATAATCTGCATAATTGAGCAATATCCAAATCCATTTAACCGAATTCGGGTCTCAGGCATCTGCGGATGGATCGGATTCGGAGTGGATAATTCGGATCTGTTTACACCCCCTATTATTATGGGATAGGTATCCTCTGCGGAGTTTTTAATCTGATTCGTTCGTTTTGATCGGACAGACCAAATTAGAGGGGACCTAAATTTTGAAATCTGATCTGATCCGTCCAATTAAAATAAACGAATTAAATTAAAAACTCCGCACAGCTCCGCAGAACATAGCAATTATATTATTATGTATCCAAAGAGCATGCAACAAACCGTTATTATCAAGTTGTGCTATTTTGAGTTTGACATATGTGCATTCAGTCTGAAATCTAGTGTTGATTTGAGTGATCAGTTTGACCACATCTAAGCTTGGGAGCTTATTGAAATGTGCTTGAAGACCAAATTTTATATTTTTCTGAATTTTTTTACTATTTATTAAGCCACTTTGAAAATTACTGATCCAACGGTGGCTTAACAAAACAGTAAAATCAAAAGCCACCGTTGGATCAGCGATTTTCAAAGTGCCTTAATAAATAGTAAAAAATTTCAGAAAAATATAAAATTTGGTCTTTAAGCACATTTCAATATAGAGATCGCATCTACCGGTTCAGATCGACATTTTGGATTTTAAAATTTTAAATTTAAATCGGTAGCACTTCGGCACTACCGAATGCATATTAGTCTCTCTCTATATATAGTGAATGTGGGTACAATTAATATTTTTATTTAATAATTAAATTTTCATTTAAATAAATTAATGCATGCATCTAATGACCGCTTAGTGAATTTGAACATATCTTATTTTAGTGCATGTAGAACGATTGGAGTATATGTACGTACGTACTACTCTCTTTTTTAGGTTTATCATTTTTACTTTGGTTCGTTGTACAAATTAAATCAACGTTTTTACTATTGGAGGAAAGCAAACGTTGGTAAAAATAAATCCAACTATAGAATATTTTTTATTTTAACTGTGTTCCAAGTAATGCACAAATCATCGAGCAACTTCACATGAAAATAGAACCTTGTTATATTAATTGTCCTCATTTCTTAAATTTCACATGATCTCCGGTACAATTCCTCTCCCCACAAATCCTTCAATATCATGTCAATATCCATAAAACATTGAACTACACTCAAAATATCTGAAATCTCAAGGCATAGAATAATGACAATGTCAAGTTCTATGCCGTAAATTTATGCTGCTTAAAAGTAAAATTGAATCATTTAATTGAAAATAAACAAAAGTTCTTTTGAAAGAAAAAGAATTTAGATAGGTACGAATTTTACCGGTCTGAACATATAATTTAATATAACTTTATTTGTTTTGATCGGTAGCATATTTACTGGTTTAATTTAATATAATTTAATTTAACTTTATTTGTTTTGATCGGTAGCATATTTACTGGTTTAATTTAATATAATTTAATATAATTTAATATAATTTAATATAAATTATCTGTAGTATTTTTAATATAAAATTTTATTTGTTTTGATCGGTAGTATGTACCGATACAAACTAAATTATGTAGATTTACATCTCTATAAAATAATACCGTTAATTTGGTATTACTCTTGTTACGAGAGTTGTCTGGATACGCACATACCCCCTGGATACGCACATACCCCCTCGTAGATCCATGCACCGCGCAAAGACCAACTTTTAAAATTTACCCCCTCGTAGACCCATGCACCGCGCAAAGACCAACTTCTAAAATTTATATTCTAGTGCTAGGCGTGAATCGAACTTGAATTATTTGTATTATAACCATACAACTTCGCCACTGAACAACATCATGCTTTGCATTAAAATACTTTTTTATTTAATGTATAGTTGCGTTATAGTATCATCTCCTCCTCAGAATTTTTTATAATTAATTTATATATACAAGTGTTCAATTAATATTGTAATTAAAATAATAATAAAAAATATATATATAATAGACATATCGTATCCATGATTTTTTTAAATTGTCGTATCGCCGTATCCGTATCGTATCCGATACGATACCCGTATCCATGCAACATAGGTTTTTACTCAAAAAAACTGTCATTTGACTTACGCGAATACTGTAAAACTCCATATTTCATACTATAAATTTAAATAACGAATTATATATAATACGTAATTCAAAATTCTAAGAACCAATGACTCTTACAAGTGGTCCTGAGTACTAATTGTTTGCAACTTGTACAACTTACCAAACTGTCTGTACTTATTGCGAGACCACTTGCTGTACTTTCAAATAAACAACTTCTAGAAGGTTTAAAAAATTGACCACTTCTCAAACTTGCAGTTATTTCCAAAAAAAATCTCAAATTATGCAAAATTAATTTTATTACATCAAAAGTATTTTTTTTTCTGAAATTAAAATTTTACTGTCCTTCATTAAACAAACTTATATTTCTATCAAGTCATAAGGTTCATAAAACAGCACACAATTCGGTTGCATGTGGTTTAGTTAATTACAGAAATTGATGAAATTAAAGGTTCAATATATCCACTGCAACATGAAGTAATTGCATATTAATTAGGCCTGACCTGGCCTCGATCGGTTCAAGACGACCATATTAATTCTAGGGTTTTGTTAAGGTATATATAGAAATAATTGTCTGTTAAACCAAATGATTAATAAGTGAATTACACTGTTCGATATGATTAGTAGTAGCATTTTAGCTGCTGGAGATGATTCATATATAGGTTAAAGTTCTAGAAAATGACCATCTTACCGGGAACAAAATTTTGCTTCAAAAACTGCTCTAGTAGTAAGCGCTTTTTTTTTTTTTTTTTTTTTTTAAAAGAGAGAGAGAGAACTAAAGGTACAGTCCATGGAGAAAGATCAATTTTGCAAGCAATTAGCAATGAGATAATTATATAGCTTGTTGCATGTTTTATTATGGTGAATTAATATATAGTCTACCATCTACTTGAATTCTCGGTCGAGTTAAAAGAGAAAAAAAAGAAAAAGGCAACAACATCTTTTGGCAGCCACTGTGTTGACCAAACCTTGAGAGAGAGAGAGAGATTGAGTGAAGAGTCAGGAATTCATCTCACTCAAGGTAACAGACTAGTAGTGAGCGTGCTAGGCCCTAACATTGTCCAGTAATACAGTATAAAATGCAAACACCAAACTAGTAGTGAGCGTGCTAGGCCCCAACATTGTCCAGTAATAGACAAACTGTTAGCAAACGAGTCAACTACAAGTCATGATTGAGCAACGAACCACGGGCTTTTTTGCCAGCGCTGCACAACCAGTAAGTACACAGTGGGGGGGGGGGGGGGGGGGGGGGGGTTGACGCCACAATATAGCTACACTTATTTGTTCAACAAAGTAAGAATAACAAGCCTACACTTATTTGTTCAAATTAAATTTAATAAAAAAGTGACGATGAGAGAGAAAAAAAATTCATAATATTTTGTCTTATTTGAATTATATATATATATATATGTAGTAAGGCTACGCTACTTCGTGAATTAATGAGGGTGTTTTAATTCGCATTCATATCTCTAGTTTTGAAGTTCAAATAGCCGATCCAAACTGTTAAACGTTTAATCTATATTAAAATGTGTTTGGAGACCAAATTTTATATTTTTTGAAATTTGTTTACTATTTATTAAGATGGTTTGAAAATCGTTGTTTTTATTAAAATTTTGCACCATTAAAAAACAGTAATTTTCAAATCATCTTAATAAATAGTAAAAAATTTTCAAAAAAATATAAAATTTGGTCTCCAAAAATACTTTAATATGGATTAAACATCTAACGGTTTGGATCGGCTATTTGAACTTCGAAACTAGAGATATGAATGTGAATTAAAACAGCCCGTTTAATTCGCGAAGTAGCGTAACCTTTCTCTCTCTCTCTCTATATATATATATACATATAATAAGTTGAATTATTAGAGTATGTTTGTTAAATAGAAATTAAACTGAGAAGAAGAAAAGATTCAGGTGCAATTTCGACACATCCCATTTGTCATATAGATTTTTAAATTTCAAATATTAGAAGACCATTTCTCAAATAAATAAAATCCAAGAAGTACACATAGTACCTGTTCGGCTGGGAAGATTAAGCTTCCTTAAGGGTCCGTAGGCTCTTAATTAAGCCGAACGGAACGGATGCTCCTTAGCACGGATTTAGATACCTTTTTAGCGCTGAATTCTTAATCCACCCTCTTTCCTTCCTTAAGAAATGAGGCACCTACAGCAGCTCAGAGCCCGAGGCACAAAAATAAAAAACGTCCTTTTATCTCCAACCGAAATTGCTTGTTCTACCATACGCACATGTATCCTACATACGCACACCACAAAATTAAATATAATCATCAATTTAGCTTTTGAACACTACCCAATATCCAAGTAGGCTAGTATAATTTTTTAGCTCAAAATTAAAAAAAATACTAATAAAATAAAATTTGTTAAGATAGTTATCTTGTATATATGTTGAATATATAAATTTCAAGCCAATAAATTAGTATTCATTATGAATTTGTAGTTTTCTTAGGCTCTAGCCATATTGTAGATCAAGGTAAACCACAAAATATTTGTATGAAGAGAGGGTTCAAATGCACTCAAATTTTTGTGTACCCAAATGCACCCTATTTTTTATCTCCGTTTTCAAAGTCAAAACAGTTAATCCGAATCGTTAGATGTGATCTATATATTAAGATGTACTTGGAGACCAAATTTTATATTTTTTTTAAAAAATTTACTATTTTTTTAGATTTATTGAAAATCGCTGTTTTTTATGGTCCAGATTTGCTAAAAACAGCGATTTTCAATAAATCTAAAAAAATAGTAAAAAAATTCCAAAAAATGTAAAATTTGGTCTCCAAGCACATCTTAATATATAGATCGCATCTAACGGTTCGGATTGACTATTCAGACTTTAAAAACAGAGAAAAATAATTTGAAAGATAGAGTGCATTTGAACCCTCTTCTTGTATGAAAATATTTAACAATGCGTAAACTATTGGTGTCATTTTTTATAGTAAAAGTGAGAATAATAAATTATGGGTTAATTGATGTTTATTTGTGCTTTATATACGGTTGAAAAATTACGAGAGATACGTACATATCTCCATTCCTTTTCTCAATATGTGAATTTTCTGATCAAAGAATGTTTATATTTTGATAAAAAATAGTTTCTTACAGGTGGCATCTCTAACTTCATTTAAGAAAATCATAATATATAGTTCATGATATAGTTACTAGGAATTAAGAAGGAAAAAAAATTAGAGCCAACTATTTACTGTGCTATATTTTTTTGCCTTATAATTCATATTGCATTTGAAGAACAAAAATGCAAGTTATTTAATTAATAATATATAAATAAAGTGCAAAAACAAAACTTTTTATCGTTATTAAAATTGGGGTGAAATTAAATTGTTTTAACTCCATGACATTTTATCCCTTCATAATCACATCACAAATTCAGTTTTTTTTTTATTCAAGCGTTATATGTTAATTTCCAACAACTCCGCTCATATTACGATACATTATTCTCATTTAGTAATTTTTCTATTTTTTATTTTTATTTTGGAAAGACCATTGATATCATACCTTATGCACCAGAGACAGGAATGTTGTTTCTCTGTTACAACTTTCCTGACTCAACTCCTATTACTTGTGACGGGTGGGTCCTACAGAAAGACTCATATCGTAGTCACTCACTACAGGAAGAGAAGCAGAGGATATTTAACAAAAGAAAACATAAAGTAAAGTAAAGCAGTGGTACTCGACACCTGTCAAACTCTTGACTTTACTGTAAAGAAGTTGAAACGATGGGAGAATTGAAAATAATTATAAATGAAACTTGATTGTGTTTCAAACTTTCAATGTATATAGATTCGGAGATTTGGAATAACACCAAAACAGAAGGGCTTTCTTGTAAATTCAATGGACGTGCTCTGAATCTCTAACGCATCTGTAAAACAAGCACAAATTAAAAGGAAATGATCGATGTGGAATGCACCGGTACCTTTAATATTCATGCAAAACAGATCGAACAGTCTAGATCTAAACTCAAGGTCAAGATCTTCGGTTTCACTTATGTTTACAGGGTGAAGTTCTTTCATAAAGAATGTTCGAACGTTCTACAAATCAACGTTTATATATTTTTTTTTTCAAAATATTTGATAGACTAAAACAGTTAGCATAGACCGCTAATTAGTTATTAATGTGATTTCGCTATTTGGACGTTTTGACCTCTAAATGTTACAGATTATCATGTTTTCCTTATATGTCGAATTATCCCGAATCCATTTTCCATTGTTGATATTTTATTTATTTATTTTCCTATTAATAAAAATTTCGGCATCTCACGCATCTTTTGATGAATGATATCAGCGTCAATAGGAGACAAAATTAGAAAAATAAGATAAGAGTTCCTAGATAAATAAATATTATGTAATTTCATTTTATAAGAAAGGCTAATACTATAAATTTTCTAGTGCTGAACACGTTTACTTTATAATATATATCATGCTGTAGTATAACAGTACTGGAAAATTAAAGTTGACTTCTTGGATGTAAATTATTTTCCTCCTTTTTTTTGTTCTCGTCTTTAAATAGATTCAAATTCCTATGGCTATTATAAATTGAAGAACATTATGATGAGTTTGTGACTAGTCTATGCGCATAATTCATTTATTGAGATTTATTAACATGTAACGAGTCATAATTAGAGAAACAATGTAGTCCGTAAATCATTGTGTCAAATTCCAAGTCTCGCTTACCAAATATTTTTATATATATTCTCTGAGAGCTCAAAGTACAACTGTTTACAAAACTTAATTAATATTTATCTACAAGAGCAATGCAAATACATAAAAATAAATAAAACGGTATAATATGTATATACCGTTTCATATGTTTAGTATGTGTCATGTCATATTCATCAAATATAATATTATTGTGTCATATATATATTTTTTTTATTCGCTAACTTGATTGTGAAATAAAATTAACTGTCAATTTCTTTTCGATAATTTGATGGCAATAAATTGAGTAAAATAGTTATACTAATTAAATAGTGGCAACGAATGAAATTGCAATAATGTAAATTAGTTTTATCACATAAGCTTCATGTTTGTTTTAATTTATTACAGGTGCAAAACTAAAAACATGTGCCACATGCATGCAATCATTTTGTATTAGCCACACAACAATTACAATTTACCGATAAATATGGTACTTATATATGCATAAGGGGTGAAAACAGTATGAATAATATGTGATATGTATTTGATCCATATTTAAAAATTTAGATGCAGATATCCGAATAGTAGATATATATTAAATATTTTAATATATATTATGAAAAAATTATGTTATTCACCATTATAATTCGATAAATATTATGAACTTTAATATTTTTTAATATTATTTTAATAAATATTCGATCTGATCCAGATTCTTCTGATATGTCTGATATCCGCTCTGTACTCGTATCCGGATTCGGATTTGGAAAATGAAAACAAAAATATGGATATAGTTTTACCACTTTTCTCTTCGTATCCGCTCCGTTTTCACCCCTAAGCGGTAAGCCCGGACCACGGACCCCGGGACCCTGAAACCCGAAACCCCAGACCCCAAGCCTCAAACCACAAATCCTAAACCCTAAACCAGAAACTGATTGAAGTACTTTTCATCAAAATTACAATAGCTGCACAACTGTTAACATAAGAACTGCCATACAACTCTCAAGCAGCTGAGGCGAAGGCTCAGGTCCCATTGAATTTGGAGGTAAGGCCTAATGAGGAGGAGATAATTTTTGAGCTGAAACTTGAAATTGAAATTATTGACTCTTGAATTTTAATCAAATTGAAATCGATTAGTTTTGTGAAAAACAAAATTATCTTATATATCATATCAGCCAAACAATAGGTCGCTAAGAGAGAGATAGAGAAAGATATTACCTTAGTTGAGAACTCAGAGGCCAACAATTTAACCGTTAAAAGAGAAATAGGGTTTCTAAAATTGAGGTACGAGGGAAGAGATCGTCAACGCCAGGAGAGTCGGAAGGAGGCAATGAAGGGAGATATCATTTTTCTCACGAATTTCTCTCTTCTCACTTCTCTTTTTGCGAAATTATGGGAAGACAAAGGAGGAAGAAGGAAGGAAGGAAGAAAGAAAAGCAAATTTTGAATTTAATTGATGAATCGGGTATAAAACTTATTTCATATGGATTTTGTTTGACCGCTTCTAATCTAGCAATTGATAAAAAAAGAGAGATCCAACGGTAGATTTGTCCATCAGAACCAAACTAGGTTCGATGGACATCGGACCTACACTGATTCCCTGTTTTAAATACTTACTGGTACACCTTTAAATCTGGCAGGGATGGAAATGTAAATAATTTACATTGAGGCCATGTTGTATAAAGTTTAGGCCCTTGGTGATTTCCCTTGTCAAAGGGGTCTAAGTGTAAAGATGTGTAATTTTTAACTAAATTCACGGCTAAGTTAGATGGGAAATTGGGTTCGGCTGAATTTAATAAATTAGAAATGGGCCTTTGATTTTTAATTTGATTTGGGCTCTAAACATTCCTGGATCAAATCTGAATTTTTTTCAAGACAATTATGATATGGATTTGAGCTTTTTGATCAGAGCCGAAAATGAATACAAACAAAAATTTATTCTAGAAATCTGAATTGGGTTCTAATTTCAACCCTTTTAAGGGTACTAATATAAAAGAACTGGCTTTAATTTGTGAATTAGATTATCTCTTTTTTTTTTTTTCTTTTTTTTCTTTTTTTTGAGAATGCTGAAAAAGCTTACCACCATGTAGGTATATATATCAAGTGGGAATTGTCTAATTTTCTCATAAAAATCTTAGTAAGTTAACGCCCTTGCTATAATTAGAATCATGAAATTGTGTCAGATAAGCCGAATAATTTATGATGTCAACCAATGAAAAATTATCCTGCTAATTGTCCTGCCTCTGCCATAAGCATGTGTACTCTATTCTAAATGTTATTATTATATTTAGTCATTGAAATGAGTAATAATAGTTGTTAATGTATTTCCCATAGGTAGAATTCAATTTCTAAAAACAAACAATACTACAAATAAAACAGAGCTCTTATCTTATTTGCTGCATTTGGCAAACATAGGGTTATAGTTTGTAATTAGTTGATGACAGTTAGATAATAGTTAGAAGCTGTCTTATGTTATGACACTACATATGTGTTGGTTATATATAAACCTCAGCATCGTATCAATTCAAAGTTAATGAAAATACAAATCATTATGTCATTCTCCTCTCTATATCATATCTGTCAACACAAGTTTGCAAACCAAAAAGTACCATATGAAGTGCAACCCTATAATCCAAACCTAACAAATTTCTTAAAAACACAGAACTCCGCATAAAACTAATACCAGATAAATAATATCGAGATTTCTACCAGAAGATCAACTCAGCCGACGAAAAATTTCAACTACCTAACAAAAATTTTTGGTGTTACATATACATCAGGCGAAGACGTAAAATTTAATTAGTGTTCACTGGTCTTACCGGAATTATTCAAAAGCTATTTGCTTCTTGAACATACAATCTCATCTAAAAAAAAAAAGTGTCTATGAGGTTATCATTGTAAATAAAATTGACAGAGATAATTTTTTGCTGCTGACAATATTAGTAATAGGTTTTAAATTAATGTAGATAAGATTAAAAAAAAAGTTCTATAAGTATCTTTGAGAATATATAAATAGCATATGAAAATTTATGTGAAATTTTGAGCATTGTTTGGAATTTTTAAACTTGGTGCCGAATACCAAGAGAAAAATACCAATTATCAACTTTACATATGAAAATCTATGTGCCTGTTCAGCTGGACTCTAAGATCTCATTTCTTTTACTAAATATGAATTTGCAAGCAGCATGTTCTCTTCTACTAAATATATGATTACTAAAATCAGATAGCATAAAATTTAATAATAATAATTAAGGTGAAAATATCAATTAAAGCGAGCATGTATACTAGAGCTACCTTCAACTACTCAAGAAAATCGATCACCCCCCCCCCCCCCCCCCCCCCAATTTTTTTTTTTCTTTCGAAGAAACCAGCATCAAGCCAATTAATTAAAACCCTAATCCTTGCTTAAACATTATTTTCTCGTGTCATTTTAATCTACTGCATTTAGCTATGGAAACATTGTATGATATATATGGAATTGTCATTCCGTACAAATAATAATTGTTTCAGAATTAATTTTTTCAATAATAATTTTTATAAATGAAAAATGTTGTGCGGTTGAATAAATTTTGGACATTAAATAAATAACTTTCTTAAAACTCTAAATATTTATATTATAAAATAACACCATATCCATATGACAGTGTATGAAATTCATAAAAATAATAATATATACATATATCATCTCTAAAGTAGAAAAGAGAGCACGAAAGAAAAAAAAATAGTCATCCGATTATAATAAATAAAAATAAATGAAATTGGACATATGAAATATTGATAATATAGGTAACGTAAGTAAAAAAGATTTGAAACTTAAATCTTTATAAAATAATTTGCTCTTGACATTGATCGGTGGGCTACGAAATCGATGAGGCTTTTGATGTTAACATAAATTGAGGAGATATTGTTTTTCTATTATTTAATTGTTCTTCGTTTCCTTAATTTTTAAGTTTTGATGCATGCATGTCGTCTTAAATTAATGTTGCCAAATGGATATGGGAAGATTAAAAGTTACAATCCACTGAATAATTGCTCAAATAATTAATTAATTTACTATCTGTCATCATTGAATGATCGATATATAAATTTTGGACATTAAATAAATAAGTTTCTTAAAACTCTAAATATTTTTATATATATATATATATATATATAAAGGTTGGCTACTATATATGCTTATATAAGCATAGTAGCCAACCTCTCTCTATATATATATGATGTATCTATACTTAACATATAATTAATGAAATGAATCCTTTTCTCACTCATTCTTTTTGTTTAGAAGTCATGAATTGATCGATCTTCCAGGTGGCAGCTAGCTAGAGGAAGCTACTAATTAAAAACTAAAGACATGAGCATCGATGCATGGGAGGATCACTTCGGAGTAGGTCCGATGCCCATTGAACCTACTTTGGTTCGATGGGTGATCTGGCCATCTAATTGCATCAAGAATCATGCGCTTCTATTAAAATCCGTATGAGTTTTTATCAATTTATGTGCGCATAGATCTTAATGCTAATCGTACGGTGATAGAGCTAACTGAATGCCCATCGAACCTACTCCCGTTTATGTGAGGATTGATCACCTAGCTCACCAAAATTTCGAGTTGGTCAAATGATATATTGGGCTAGCTATATATTAACTACGTACTATCCTCAAGGCACTGATATATATATATATATATATATGGATCACTATGGCAAATATATATGTGTTTGTCTTTCTAGAGCTTCAAATTAAGAGAATCTATCGATGTTAGAGCAATATTCGAATTTGCTCTGCTGATCGAACAATCATAGAATTTCATCAGTTGTTTGGACTTTGGTTAGAGGAAATATATATATCTAATATTGTTATTTAATATGTACTATATATATGTGTGTGTGTGTGTTAAAATTAATTACAGCGACAGGCGACAGGTAAATTAATCATATACAACAACACATTGGAATAGTACAAGCTAGTTTCAAGGCTTTCTGTGTGAGCACCTTCAAAAGCTTAATTAGAGAGGACAATTAATATACCAATATCTCTTTCGATGTGATGGCAAGATTTTTATTGCCCATCGAATTATATTGGTGGCTTATTCACCAGTACTATAAGAATTAAAACTAAAATGTATATTTGTAAACACAATAAACTATTTTTAATATTTTATTTTATTTTTGTTAAAAGCTATGTTGCTTTTATCCAAGAGATCCACAATCATTTTTTTCTCCAAGTTGCATACTGATTTCTTCTGATATTTTGTTGGGCAGCAGGTCTTTCCGTGGTTATACCATAACAATGATTTGCGGTTCTTTACATAGTGTAATGCATGTAAGTGCATTATGAGCTCTTTTTTCATTCTCTTGTGAATTATGAATTCTTCTTTACTTTCTTTATATACATGTGTGTGTGTGTGTGAAGGAAGAAATTTAAATTAGAATATATATATATATATATAGTTGTTTTGTGATTTTTTATTTTTTATAATGATGCTACGTACTAGAAAGCATGCATATGCCACAATTAATTAATACAGATCATCCAGATTTAATTTTGTTGTTGCTAATTTATGGATGCTTTATATATCCAGGTCAAACTATGACTCCACTTTCTCATTACTATATATAGAGAAGATCACTATGTATGTCACACTTTCTCATTACTATCAATAATTTTATGAACCTTCATGCGTGCTTACTTGGTGCATGGTTGCTTCTTGTAGCTAGATTATAATTGTTGTTTATTATTATACTCTTCTTCATGTGGTTGCATAAGATCTCAGTTTTGTACCTATTTATGTATTTAATTTATTAATATATGTGTAGGATCTAGTTACAGAATTATGGACTTTAAACCGAGAAGATTTCGGTATGTTGATGCGAAGACAAAACACAAATGGGCCCCGGCCCATTAAGCACCTAATGGAACTAATTTCCGTTAAAGAAATAATATACAGTTTGGAGCTGAGCGGAGAGAAGAGAAGAGAAAGAGAAACACTATTTTATACAAAAATACAATCCGGGGTTTGAATTGATTTTAACTAAATTAATGTAATCAAACAGTTGATAATAATTAAGACTGGATTAAATGTTCCAAAATTCAAAATGAAACTTGTTGAGCACGGGTATACGTTTTGACAGAGCAGATTTTAATTCATGCAAGGCAGATCACATACACAGTTATTTTGACTCTACTGCTCATGCTCTGTATGAATTAAAAACAACTCTGTCAAAATGTGTATCTGTTGAGCACAACAATGGGTTCAAAATAAATTTGTGAATATGCCTTGTATGGCTGTATGAATTCATATATGTTGTTCTTTAAAAACAAAAATGAAAAATAGACGTTTTCTAGCTCTCTGAAAGCATTAATTGAGCATGACTTGTAAACATATGCACTCACAAATTAAGCATACATAAAATTGTCAATAAATTTATGTCGAAATATCATTGTTAAAGAATTTAAAATATAAATAAGATTAAAAGAAAATGGAGCATAACAGTTAATGAGTTAAGTATTACGTCCTTGAATAGTTATATATATAAATCTATTTAGCATTGCAATTCTGCTTATACATCGATCTTCTCATCATTTTAAAGCCTTTAACGTACTACGTCATTGAGAGCCTGAAAATTAAGTTGTATAAATTTCATGCATGATACAATAACTAATGGATGGTTTGCTCCAATTAAAAATAATAGTGGGCTGATATTTACAAAACCATTTTTATTCTTTTACACAGTATTATTTAATATTTTAATTTAAGAACCACTCTATCCTCTATTCATATTAATTTTTCAATACCTGCTTTGTTCTCATATTATTGTTGTCGATCTTCCTCTAGTTTCTTCAATATTAACTTCAATACTTTAGCATAAATTGTTGATTTCTCATTTAATTTTTCTTAGTTTTTGGAATTTGAGATTATTTTTTTTGGGTTCAATATTAGTGGAGGTTAGCTGAGCCTGAAAATTTTGGGGCGAATGAAAGAATTTCCTGAGATTTAATTAGAAATTTTATATTTACTAATAAACAATAATCAGATTCTCCATGACAGAATAAAGTTTGATGTAATGCATTTTTTTTCTTATGTGTTTATAAATTAATTACGGTGACACTATAAACATGTTGACAAGTTTCGAAGTCTTAATTTATTATCCTTTATGTAAATAATTTTTATTATAAAATAAATAAAAATAATACGAGGATATATTACATGAAAAAAATTAATTTTATAGAAGAAACCGGATTTTTTTTCTAACTACTTTACTAATGTCACATAATATTTCATACTTAAACTAAAGAAGAAAAAATTACGTTCTTTTAAAACTGTCTAAGAAATTAAATTTATTTTTCTTTTTTTTCTGCACGACAAAGATCTCAAGGCCTGTAGTATTTTAAAATAATTTCTATAAATTGAGTGTTTTTTTACCATGATAGTTTGGGTACCATTATCGTTATTATTGTTAGAAAAATGAACGCTTAGTGAATTCAGACGAATCATAGTGAATGTGGATAGAGTGGGAAAAATGGCACGCCGGAGCCGGCTCCGTCACGGCACGGCACAGATGTCAGATACGTGCCGTGTCTCGCGTGTCCTGTGCCGTGATCAATTGTTAGCAAAGAAGACACGGCATGGCACAGCACGGCACGGAACACAGCACGGCACGAAACACGGCACGGCACGGAACGGGAGAAGGTAGGAGACTAGGAGCACCGACTTGGTCACGGCACGACTTGATCACGGCACGACTTAGTCACGGCACGCGAGTCACGGCGTGACTCGCGTGCCGTGACCATTCGCATGCTGTAACCACCCCTCATAATTTTGATCACGGCACGGCACGTTTTTTCCACACTAAATGTGGATGCCAATGTTTTTACATGCGGATTTCATACTGTATGCGATCACATATGTTAATTTTAATACAGACTTATATATGCATATTTATAAAAATATCGGAAGTTGCAAATCAAATACTATTAAGATAAGTGATTAAATAAATTATACTATTACGAGTGTTCATTTGCAACTAGTGATTAAAATAATGAGTAAATTATACTATTACAAATTTTAAATGGACATATACAATAATGAGTAATTAAAATATTCTTAAAATAATAGTTAAATAAATGGGTAATTCAAATAACAGATAATAAACAGATCATACTATTTCAAATATTTTAGGATTTATATATAGTCACATCGTTATTAAAATATTCTTTAATAGGTAAACTAATTATATTTGTCAGCATTGATTGTTATAATATTTTTAATAATAGTTTAATAGATAAGATAAATCAAAAGATGTAATGAAAATTAATGTCATATGCAGCGGTGTTCGATCTTCAACTCTAAATTTTATTAATTAAATTAATAATGATCGAATTAATATCGGAATATGCATCTAAAATACTCCAAAATATATACAAGCTCAGTCAGTCAGCCACACAAGATAACTTACTAACTGCTATTCCACCACACAAGATCTATATATAAACATGAGATATATATATATATATATATATATCGATCGATCAGAGGACCAGATGCGATCGAATTCATTCAAACCTGGCCTGATGCATGTGTCAATGTCATCTTAATTAATTATCACGAAGCACTTGTCAGTTGAGACGTTGGTAAATGGAAAATGGAAAATGAAAAATGAAAATTGGAGATGAATTAATTAATTAAGCCTCTTGTCTGTTGGTAACTAATTCGTTTTTCCTTCCAAACCATCTAAGAGTGATTAAATATTTTTTTTGGTAGCTTTATTTAATTTTGTGACAACTTAATTAACAGTAAAATCTTGTATCGATTCCACTACCATCCGTTGAAATTACATTTTATCATCTATTGTTGAACTGTTTGGCTATCGCTCCGATAGAAAAATAAAATAAAATAAAAATATATGTGCATATGCCATCGGTTGAATACCAATGGTATTGGTCACTTCACCATCGGTTGAACAACTGAACAACAGATAGTATTAACTATATTTAACATCGGTTGCAAAAACTAAACAACAGATAGTGTTGACTATCTTTATCATCGGTTAAAAATTTTAATAAACCGTTGATGTTGATATTTTTTATTTTTTTAATATATGATATAAGTACTATTGACTATTTTTTTTGTTTTTTTAATGTTTCACAAGAATATTAGGAAAAACCTTCCTGAATGACTGACTATGTTTCTCAAAAAAGTAAACTTACACTTCAAAAATCCAATGATGATGCAATTAATACAGAAAACTAATAATGAAGAAAATCCAAAGGAAATTAAACAAAAAGGCAAAATGACTAGTTGAAGAAAATAAATGTACATATATAGATATGTGAGATATATTCCAAAATAACGTATAAATTGATTATATATGTATGCTACAAAAAGAGAAGAACAGACATATATATATCTATATATTGTTCTTGAGACTCCTAATTTGTTCCTGGCAAGGGTTGACATATAAATAATAAATGGTTTGAATGATCTCGATCGCCAGATTTGTAACTTAGAATATATATAAAAGAGCATACATCTATCTATATTCATTAACTGTGAATTAATATAAAAAAATCTTAATTAAAATTAAAGATGCATGCATGGTTTGTAAATTAAAGAGGTAACTCAAATTATTAATTTGAGCGCGGTCGATCGATATTTGTAGATATCGAATTGGCTGCATGTATTGATTATTTAATTTATATATAAAGATATTGTTTTCGGATTTATGAAATAAATTAACTGAGGTGGAATGCACAAATCTCTTTAATATTCGTACAAAGATAGATCAGATATATATGGTCCAAATCTAAACTCAAAATTTGAGTTATATACCTTAATTAGCTGATATGAATTCTTAGTAGTTGACTTTGTCGGAACTTAATTTTTTGTTTTACAAACTTTTTTAGAGAAAAAAGAAAAAATTGTTTCTACTTTTATATATGTTCATGGACAAACAATCGGCTAAATTTTATTAATCATAAGGTTACAAATTAATTTTCTACAAAATTAAAATCTTAAAAATATATAATCAAACCGTCAAGAAATGAGAATGATCAATCAGATGTGAGTTTTTTTTTCTCTAATAACCAGTCAAGATGCATATGATTAAAAGCCCGACAAGAATCTAAAGTCAAACTGATATGATATGATATGATATGATTATGACCCAACTAGCATGTCTTCTTGTTGTTGCCACCTCTAGTTATGACATTATGTATATATATATGGACTACTAATTAAGTATTCACTGAGAATATATTGTTTAATTTAACAATATTAACAATTAATTGTCAAAATTAAATTAAATAAAATAACAAATCCAACATCCTAAGTATATAGTACATATATAGCATGCGTATTAAAAATGATGAAATTGACAGACTTTTCATTGTTCACAAAAATATTTGGTTATGAACGACATATAAATTATATCATATTTTCAATTTAGTTATGATGGCATAACGTATATAGAAGATTATGTAAAAAATAAATATGCAAAAGTATAATCATTACCGATCATTAAAAAAAATATATTAATGACTTGTGTAACATATATATATATATTTCATTTTGATATACAAATACTGCATCAAAAGATTGAGTGCATATATTATATATTTTATTTGGCTCCATTAAAACTTACAAAGAGAATATATACATGTGTCTGAATATTTCCACTACGATTGGCAATAATAAACTTAAAAAATAAATAGCAATGCTGCATAATAAATACGTACGATACAAGTTGTTTTTCAAAAAGTTGGTTTCTTGATTTTTTTTTTAACCACAAATTTAATGCACCAATTTCTAGAGAATTTTTAGACTGAAGTTGTATGAATCTTAAAGTGACCAAGGCTTATAGCGCAAAAAAATAATAAAATGTACTGTAGCTTCCATTTTAATATTATCGTCTTACGTAGAGGTAATTTCAAAATCTGTTATTTTTGTAAGACAAAGGATAAAAGATTTAAGAAAATAACTTATTATTGCAATATTATTTTCAACTTTATATGTATCCCTATTTATACTAAAAGCCATTCAAAAATTAACCGTTACACTATTCACTATTTTATTTAATTACAAGACACTATTTTCTACAAAATAGCCGTTATCTTTCTATAATACAAAATAAATTTGAATCTATTTCTATATTTTAGCAAGATCAAATTTCAAAAGAAATTTGCTTAGAACTAAGATTTTAAAATTATACGTGAGTGAATTGTATGTGCCTATTGCCTCCAGTCGACTGATGTTCTTGAAAAAGTTTGATCAGGGTGGAAAGAGGGGTTGCAAAAGTTTGATATTGTGATTTGTCAACCGCTTAAATCTGAATATAGAGTAGAACTAGGGTGTTCTTAAGCTCACCAAAGTGTTTGGTGAGCTTAATTTTAAAGTTCATTAAATCGGATTCAAATGACGAATCCGAACTATTAAAATCCGACTACCTTACGAGTAATGCGTCTAGATGTGAAAATTTTAAACATTCGAATTAATTTAGTATAAAGTCAAGCGGTCAAAATATGTTCAAAAAATGAATGCACTAAAATTAAATTATTAACCTTCTAATTTTGACCGATGAACTTTATATTAAATTAATTCAAATGTTTAAAATTTTCACATCTAGATGGATCACTCGTAAGGTAGACGGATTTCAATGGTTCGGATTCGTCATTTGAAACCGATTTGATGGGTTTTGGAGTTAAGCTCACCAAACACTTTGCTGAGGAACACCCTAGTTCTACTCCTGAATATATATATAATTCGTAAATCTTGTTACCAAAATTCGAATATAATCCGAATATACTGGCTTCATACCATTATCACAAAACCTTGTGATTTTTTTTAATGAAAATCAAGAGCCATACATATGATGACTACTTTTTATTAAAAAAAAGAAAATAATAATCTTAAAGTGTTAAATTGATCTTGTATAAATAAAACAACAAATGATAATTGTAAAGAAGAAATATTAACTAGTCTTCATTCAGATCTCTGACTTTTATAGAGCATAAGATTTTTGAACATCAAACCTGTTTATGAAGTCAATCTCTAACTCTCTTTTTTTCTATCTGTTTTCTGATTTTTAAAATTTTGAGTAACCATACCATGGTCATCTCATGCTGAAATTTTTATTAATAGAAAAATAAATAAATAAATAAATATTGATAATGATTAATAAGGAGGAGATTCGGAGAATTTGAAATATAAGAAAAACGTAATTTTCTGTAACATCCAGAAGACGTTATAGATGAAAACGTTCAAATTAGCAAAATCACATTAACTACTAATTAACAGTTTATGCTAGCCATTTTGATCTATCACGTCGAGACATTTTGAAGAAAAAATAAATTATGGATATTGATTTGTACAACATCTAGACACAATTGTTCAACCCGTGACATTGTTTTTAGTTGTTTTTGTTTTGAAGGAATTTATTTTTTAATCAATGGAAGGGTCTAGAAACAATCAATATATGGGTAGATTGTCCCCTTGCCACTGTTTTTGACTAGTAGGTTTTTATTTAAATAGTGTGATGAAAGAAAAATATCAAGGTCTTGGCTTTCACTTATGTTTACAAGGTGAATATCTTTGAACGTTGTACAAATTAACGTCCATAATTTGTGTTTGTGCTTTGAGACTTGAGAGTGGTGCCTAGTTAAAAGAATGATCTTAGACCGTTGGTTTCAACAAGTGGTTATGCTTCGGCCCATTAAGTTCTCTTTTCTTTCTAGGGTTTGGTTTTTGCAACCGGTTGCAGCCGCCCCTGTAGCCCTTCTCCACCTTGACCCAAGTAAGGAAAGAGCGAGAGCGAGGGCGAGTTGATTTGAAGGAGGGACTGAATTCAAGATCAATGTGTACCTCCTCCACCTCCTTGTCTAATCTAATCTAATCTACCTAGGTATCTAACCTTATTTATTCATCATTTAATTAATTTGACACTGATAGATGACAGATCTAGCATTTCATCTCATTTCTTTTTATTGTTTTTATGTACTAGTAAGTAGGAGAAAGAAAGCTCAGAAGTGTTCATTTTGACGGTATTATGGGAGTAGCAAGTAACTAGCAAAACTTTCTGATGTCTGATGTAGGTGTGCTAGTTGTCGTGGATTATGTTTGCTTTCAGCAACCAAAGCATATATACTCCTGAATTATGTATCAACCTTAATTAGTTTATGGAAGCTATTAGCTATTTTCCTTGTCTGTTTGTCTGTCTGTATGAAGTAATGTACTTGACCTGATATGATATCCCTAATTATGAATCAACCTTAGTATGAATTAACAAGCTATTGTCTTACATGTTGCACTTAATTATGGATCGGACGGTGCATCAGTGAAGTTTTCCTTGTTTTTATTCTCTGTTAATTAAATTATTATTTTCCTTCTTATGTCTGTTTGATGTTTTATATGATAATGAGGCAGACTAAAACATTCTTTGATCTAATATTTGAAAGTAAGTAGCACGCACCTGCTCAAAGGTCTGCTTGATGATATTGATTCAAATGACATAAAAATAAATTACATCTTTTATTCCAAAAAAAAATTACATATTTTTCTAATTACTTATTATTATATTGAAATAATCATTATATGCTCATAGCAACAAAAGATGATAGCTTATCAATTATTATCGTCTCTCGCTCAATCCCTCAAGCACCCCTCCTATATATATTTTTCCCATCTATTTTCATTGATGGAAGAGCCTTATCACAAAGCATACTCTTCAACTTCTGCAACTCCGGCCACGTCACTGGCCTATCGAGTGGTGGGCCCTGCTCCGTTCCCGTTAACTCACTAAGAGGCCCTACCGTCACATCAAGTTGAGGCCCTAAGAAATACGCAGCTGACAGTTGTTGATTTGTCTTGCTCACTGTGGACCGGTGCACAACATTGTGAAACGTTCCATTACACAGAACATGCATGAGATCACCAATATTGACTACAAATGTGTTAGGTACCACCGGTACCGTAACCCATCTTGCCGGGCCAATATTATCTTTGCACCTTAAGACCTGAAGCCCGCTTACTCCATTATGGTACAGAACAGCGACAAATTAAGCCGGTGTCAGTGTGGGGCGCCATACCGACAACCTGATCTGGATCGGGACAAGCAGGGTACGAGTTCAGATGCATTGCAATCTTTATTTTTCTGGAATCTCCTATTAGGGTATTGTCTATTTCTTCTTCAGTCAATCCCAATGAAAGAAGCATCAAATGCATCAATCTATGGCCTAGTGGCTTTATGGCTTTCTTGTATTCCTCTAACACCACGCTGCACGTAGACAAAATGTGATGAATATTATTCATAAAAAAAAAAACCACACAATATAATTATTATGTTTTTGGACATTATGTTAATGTTCCTGTCTAGAAATAAAATTTCTTTTCAATTATCAGTAGAAATTAAGAAAGTTTTTTTCTAGAAATCTGAAAATCTCCAATGGATGTTGATGCGCATGCAAATCAAGTCATCCCGCAAATGCAAATGCAAATTCAAATTCAACCTTCCCAATCCTGTTGCGAACTGAGTAAGAACGGCAATGTGCTGGTAACCGCTTTGTTCCTTCTCTTTTGTGATATCCCTGTGATTTGCATAGCTAGTTTCCGTACTTCATATAGCATGCGAACAATAGCTCTGTTTTTCATAGTGGCTGTTCTGGTCCAAGTTTACATCTTCTGTGCACACAAATTCATCATATTGGACCGGAAATGTTCTGTCTTGGCACTGACATTGAGGTGGATTTGTGCTATGGTGTTGTTGTTAATTAGCGTGGCGTACCCTGCATGTTTGTATTCTTTCAAGCTGCCCCTCTCCTGTAGAGTTATTGCATGGACAATGTTTGCCATCCATTTCTTCGCAGCTATTTTGGGCAATTTTGGTTATATCTTAAACAATCATGGTGAAAAAGCTATTTACCCTGTTGCTTCTGGTATTATATCCTGAGTTGAGTCAGCCATTTTCTATTGTTCATTGTTATAGCTTAGAATTTTAATTTTTTTTTTATCTTCTCGAGGACAAAATGAGCGAGATCCTCTATTTAATTAGGCGAATATATATATATATATATATATTAATTCTTTGAGTTATGCATGAATAAATATTTGATTGCTATAAATTAATTAAGTTGTAGACGTGTATGTTGTGATCAATTAATTAGTACAAGCAGGAATATTGGTTATTTATTTTGGTGATTAATTAATTTGTCTCTGTGTTATATATTTTCTGAAAGCACTGTCAAGTGATCCATTGTTATGCAATCATCCTTCCTCCACAACATGTACACACCGAGGGAGGGGTACCGTGCATTTTTGGAGCCAGTTGAGTTGAGGGAAGTGGCCAGTGGGTACTGGTAAGCGGGTTTACGTACGCCTTGAGACTTACCATCAACAATGCTACCACAAAAATGCTACCACAACAATGCTACCACTAAGTCCAGAGGCTGCTGCTATATATATATATATATCATCTCTTCTCTTGAGAACATCAACAATGCTACCACAAAAATTGATACTATTTCACCGCTAATTCCATTTCCAGTCTTAGTGGCCATGCATGGATGTCTTAGTCTTAGGGATGGAATTAATATAATAATATATATAGTATAGTACTATAGTATGTTGGGTGTGGCCATGGATGTATATATATATGATGTTTTATAATCAGCGTGGATCGAAGCTAACGCCTCCTCAATTAATTGCAATTGGTCATTAAATTATGTAACTTATTAATTCCCTTCAATTAATGCTTGAGCTTCAGTTTGATCACACACACACACACACACATATATATATTAATGTAACCTCCTTTATTTTAATGGTTTTAATTTATACAACTGTGTTAATTATATTCTTCCTTTATAAGTTTCTAATATTTATTGTTAATTATTCTGACAGATATAAATTAAGCTTGTCTGCGTAATTATCGGTAAATTATATATATCAACACATTTGATTTTGAGGCCGAGATAATTATTGTGGGTTTGGAGTTTGCACTTATTGCCCGCAAGTTACAATTAATAAACATACAAGTTACAATTAATATCATACAATTCATAGATGAGGAGGGATCGGATTACACCCTTTTTTTGGTGACACTGGTTACACCTTATATGTTTACAAAATTCAAACAGTCGATCGAAACCGTTCAACTTGTTGGATATGTTAAAATGTGCTTGCAGATCAAATTTTATATTTTTCTGAATTTTTTTACTATTTAAGATGGGTAAAAAAATTCAACGGTCTGAATATAGCGATTTTGTTAAATACTTAATAAATAGTAAACAAATTCCAAAAAATATAAAATTTGATCTGCAAGCACATTTTAACATATCCAACAAGTTAAACAGTTTGGATCGACTGTTTGAACTTTAAAAACTTTGAAAATGGAGAGTGTAATTCGGTGTCACCAAAAAAGGGTGTAATCGGATCCCTCCTCTTCATATATATATATATATATGGGGCGACGTCTCTAATCTTAATTCATTGTTTAAGACATCACCAAATTAGTCAGAGAATATCATTTTAGCATATTTGCTGCAAGTCCCACAAGTCATATACCATAATTAATTAATTATCAATAACTTCTCATTTTTGTTGCAATCATGTTGATAAAAATCAATTATTATTTTAAATTCAGTTCTTGATTTTTTTTTTTTTAATTCAACATTATATATGTGTGTGTGTGTATGTATGTATGTATATAGAGAGAGAGAGAGTAAAGCTACCATACATTGGACTATAAATTATTGGATTCAAAGTCTAAATAATCGATCCAAACCGGTCATCCTGTTCTCCTTATTAATTGTGTTTGGAGACCAAATTTTATATTTTTTGAAAAAAATTTACTATTTTTTTAGATTTATTGAAAATCGTTGTTTTTTAGACAAATCTGGACCATAAAAAAAACAGCGTATTAGCATATTATATATATATATAATATCATTTTATGCATAGGCTTAATTAATTTATGGAGAAAGGTTACAGATCGAGTAAGATGAAATAAAAAATCATGATTTTAATTAGCATATTAATTTGCTGCAAATTAAACTGCAACTCATAACCCAAAATCATCAACAATTATATATATAATATAATTTTATTTGATGGAAGTGGAAGTGGAAGTGAAAGGCAATTACAAATTACATGAACAGTCCAGTCCGAAGAAGAAAGGAAACTGATATGCATGGGATGGATGTTGGATGATTGAGTTCGGCTATGGTTTTTCTGAATGCAATTGACTCGATCCTGGTTCTAGCATTCCAAGGCATATGGCCTATATATGTCGCAGTAGTACTGTGCGGCCTGAAGACAGAATTCCCATGAAGAACCATCTCTTGTTTTGGGTCGATCCATACATGCCTTGAAGGCCCGTAGAATATATATTTTGGACTCTGATTCAGTTTCAATTAATTTCATTGACTTTGTATATAATCCATCAATTCAATCGTTACCCTAAATGGACACATCATATTTTATATGATCTAGGGTCCTGTGAAACACCAAATATTTCATGTCTTACCGGAGCCTCCGTTTCTTTGCACAGCCCAGCATTTAACTTAACAATAACCCTCATATATAGAGTTCATATTTAATTTTCACTTATATTATTGCAAATTCATCAACATTTAACTTAACAACCCTCATATTATTTTTAAACTTAAATTATTTATTTCCTCAAATATATATATATAGCAACTAGTTTTCTGCGAGGGTAAAATTACTTAATAGTGTTGGTATCGTCACACATACTTCTATTGGTAATAGCAATATTTTTGAAAAAAAATAATTTTTGTGGATGTACCAGCACTAATAAATTAGATTTTTGTTGATATTATTTTATTTTTCTAGTACTCTAAAATTTTACATATTTCTATGACATTTATCAAACGGGATATATCATTATTTTTAATCATATTGTTATGTGTTTCATTTATTATTTTTCTGTGAAAAGAGTATTTTCTACTTCATTGGTTCTTTTTCAAAAAAAAAAAATTGACAAAATTAACTACATACCGGTCAGAAGAAACAAGGGAAAATGTAATATTTAAGAAAAAAAATTCACTGTAAACTTTCTAATGTGGAAATAATATTCAAAGCATATATTAAATTATCAAAACAAATAAGGATAATTAAAATAAAATTAGTACTTGTCACATTTATACCATAGCAAAATAGCAACAAAACTTCTGGCTACAAGTCTGATGAAAATTCCAAAAACTATCAATA
Source organism: Carex sylvatica (assembly GCA_964058845.1). NCBI lineage: Eukaryota > Viridiplantae > Streptophyta > Magnoliopsida > Poales > Cyperaceae > Carex > Carex sylvatica. The sequence goes on from CAXKVR010000936.1 coordinate 95,994, forward strand.
CCTCAAACAAAAACACTAGATTAAACATTACTTTGTTCCACAGACAAAAGAAATACAAAATCTAAACAGGGACGCTTCAGCGCTTGCCGCCGCCACCACCAAGCTTGGGACCTTTGGTGGGCTTTGGGGCAGCACCTTTGGCAGTACCTTTTGAGGACTTGGCCAACATTTCTTGCTTCTTTGCCTTCTTCTCATCCTTCGTCTTCTTGATACGCTCCTTGATCTCACTATAATGGATACAGAAATTCAAATATTTAAACGTCTTGCAAAAGAAGCTTAATGAAAAAATTCACATATTCCCTTCTATACTATACCCAGCTTTTAATCAAATCCCAAAATGGTACAGCAATTTGAAGTACACCCTAATTTAAACAGAAATGACAAGTTCTGACATACCGAAGAGCAGCCTCTCTGGCAGCATCCCTGACCTCAGGCTTCTCAGCCCTCTTCTTCTAGATGACCTCAAGAGTCGCCCCCACAATAGACCTTGAGTAGGGCTTCTTCGCAGCTCTGCGCCTCTTCTTCACTCCCTCAGCTTGGATATCCTGCAATTACCAATTTTTAACCATTCATTTGCAGAAAGCATTTAATTTAATTTACAATGGATACATCAAAATAAAGCAATAGCATTAGCATATTGATTTATTATTTTGAAAGTACTGCACCTGATACAGTATTTCCATAGGCAATTACTAAAAGTATACTATAAACAGACAAACTTGCAGAGCATTTATTACTTGATGAATTAATTATATAAGAAAATTGACAAAATAGAAGCTACACCCAATGTTACACGACATTAGCTCTTAACCCTGGTAAACCAATGCACTATTGCAGTGCTGTGACACCATACAGCAAAAGGCAATACAAAAGACCGTCAAGGAGTTTACTCGTTATACACAAAATTTTAACCAGCATGTCCATACAGCAACACAGTAACCAACAACACAATATGAGCCAATATGAATAATTTACAAGAAATAATAAGAAATTTACCTTCTTGTGCTGCTTACGGTACATAGCAGTCCATGTGAGCTTGGCTGGCTTGAGCCTGTTGTGGAAGTACCGCTTGCATTTTGAGTTGGCGAACAAGAACACCTATCAGCAAGTAAACTTAATTTCAGTACTTTGGTACTAAAACAAGTAGCATTTTAATTTTACATCCTACTAAACTAAACACATTGAAAAAATTACCTGGGAGTCAGCATGAACAAAACGAATATCCTTTCCAGGATAAATCTTCTGTCCACTGAAACGGCAAAGCTCTGTCCTGTAAACAAGTAACAGATATATAGAAAATACATTAGAAAACAAAATCAAGCAAGCCTCTAATTATGGTTTTCCTAGCTGAATTTTAATAAAAAGATATACGAACGAACAATACAAACCCTAGCTCGGGATGAAAATGAAATCTACAAAAAGAAAAAGAAAAAGAACAAGATCGAACAACTTACTTTAACACCATTTTCTCAGCCTTACGTTGCCTTCACCTTAATTTCTCGTGAAACTACAATGAATGAAAATTAAACTAAACTGAGTGAAGTAATTTAAGCACGAACGAATGGGATCTACGGATGGATCATTGATAACAGATCAAACATTAATTTCCAAAACAAATTAACGAAGATCCAACAGAACAGAGCCCATTGAGTTGATATAAAGAAAGACAAACTACCTAACTAACTATCTCTAACAAATCAAATCTATCTCTACAACGCAATCACAGAAAAGAAAAGAAGTAATATACCTCGCTCTCGCTCTCGCTCTCGCTCTTTCCTTTCTTCGGTCAAGGTGGAGAAGGGCGGGTCCAATCCACGCTTCTTTCTCAGAAAAGAGAGACGAGATCGACGGGGGCGGCTAGCTGCAACCAAAAACCCAAACCCAAACCCTAGAAGAGAAGAGAAGAGAAGAGAAGAGAAGAGAAGAGAAGAGAAGATTGGTTCTCTAGTCTCGAGTGTTGCGTGACCGATGTGTCCGTGCCTATTATTCGGGGATAGTGCTGGGGGCCGTATTATTTGAGCTTTGAGATTCGTCTAGAATGTATTTCAACGGTTGAGATTCTCCAAAAAGTCACACAAAATATTTGAGCTTTGAGATTCAGTTCTCTTTATTTCCGTTCCTACGGAAAAAGGAAATCATTTCCATTAGTTTGACTTAATGGGCGGTTTTAAGGTTTTAGTTCTTATTTTTTTCAACAGGTATTAATCTGGTGCTAGTAAAGAGACATAATGTTGCAAGAATGTTACTTAGTAGAACTCTTGCTTCAAAAGTAAGTGTCTCCGTGATAATCTATTTGTACCATATACAATTGATTGTTCAATTTCTCATACACCCGTCAGAATTCAAATATAATAAAAGTAAAATAAGATTTTGCCGGTCATTTCCTTCATTTGGCATTAGGTAGTGGTTTGCAAACGGGCAGGGCGGGCTAGGCAAAACCCGTGGCGGGCGACAGGTACAGTGGGTCGGCACGGGTAAATTTTTCAAAACTCTTGTCCTGTCCGTTTCAAATCCGTGCCCGTCTCAAATTCGGAGGCAGGGCAGTCCGGATTCACGAGGAGCTGGGTTTTTTTCCTATTTTTTTCAACTCAATAATTTTAAAACAATGTTATAATAAATTACTTATAGTAAATTATAATATATTTTTTTGAAACAATGTTATAATATTTTTGAACTCAATAATTTTTGTTATAATAAAATATAAATCAAAATGATTAATTATTTTAAAACAATGTTGCTTAAATTAATCACTTTAAAATATTTATATAAGCGTTCAAATGAAATTTTAGATATAATGTGTTCATTTTTAATTGTCCGTGATTAATATTTATAATTAGTTAGACTCGTGTGAAAGCTAACTAAAATTATTTTTACAAGAATATAAAAAGGTTGTAAAGGAAAAAAGAAAAAATATTAAAATTTAGGCATTATATATGATTAGTAATTTATGTGATTAATGAAATTTAACTAATTAATGAATGGAAAGTACAGAACAGTACGGAGTAGAACGGAATTTTTGATCGGAACTAAAATAAGGTCGCCTAATTCTTATAATTTACCAGTTATGCCATTGCCTAGGTTTTGTTTCTTTAGCAGAAACATCCGTACGATGCCAAGATAGCAGAGAAGAAGAGGACATTTCTGATCGGAACGAGTGAAAAAACGAAGAAATCTAACCTTGCAAGGAGGAGTTGCAGCACCTATAGGTTTTTCGAGCAAGCACTGCCTCAATATATGCCTCTGGGTTTTTGGAGTGCTTGTTATGGGCCCGTAATAAGACAACGGGCCATAATTCTCTTTGTTAATGGGCCTTCTTCTTTTCTTTAATTTTTTTTTTTCTGGGTGGCTAGCTGCAACCAAAAACCCTAGAAAGAAGATTTCGTAACCAATAACATATACACAGACTCTGCTCCTCCCAGCTCCCACGAGACGTAGTAAGGTTTTAATGGGCCTTCTATGATCAGCCTTAAATGGATCTAGCTAGGCCCAACAGAAAGTAGCATTGAAGCCTTGAAGTTGAAGGTTTTTAATGGGCCTTCTATGATCAGCCTTTAACTCTTTCTAAGTTGCCCCACCGTGAACATCTCAAATCTAAAACTTTTAATAAGTATTATTTAATATTTCACAAATTTGTTTATACATTTTAATTAATTAAATTAAATTTGCTGATAATGCCATTCAATAATTTATAGTGACGAAGTGATCATGCATATATGAAGGAAAATAAGCATTCATATTGCAACAGATTTTTCTAACTGTTTTAAGAGAGTACCCCAGTGAAGGCCAAGTCAGCTTTTGCTGACTTCTACCGGACAGGTACACGACACAGCCAAAAGGGAAAGAAATAACCGTGCAACTAAAAAATGAAGGATATATTGTGAAGGAGACTTATCTTATAAGAGAAACCGCAGGGAAGTCACGGCTGTTGGATGCGTGCCGTTTCAAGAAAGCAGCCCACTCCAAGGAGAGCTCTATCTACATAAACAAAAGTAAAGGTTGTGAGATACGACCATTTGAAAAACAAAAACTATAAAAAAGACCTAGCAACTCCAACATGTAAAGGCCAAGTCAGCTTTTGCTGACTTCTACCGGACAGGTACACGACACAGCGAAAAGAAAAAGAAATAACCGTGCAACTAAAAAAGCAAAGATATATTTTGAAGGAGACTTATCTTATAAGAGAAACCGCAGGGAAGTCACGGCTGCTGGATGCGGGCCGTTTCAGGAAAGCAGCCCACTCCAAGGAGAGCTCAATCTACATAAACAAAAGTAAAGGTTGTGAGATATGACCATTTGAGAAACAAAAACTATAACAAAGACCTAGCAACTCCAACATGTAAAGGCCAAGTCAGCTTTTGCTGACTTCTACCGGACAGGTACACGACACAGCCAAAAGGGAAAGAAATAACCGTGCAACTAAAAAAGCAAGGATATATTGTGAAGGGGACTTATCTTATAAGAGAAACCGCAAGGAAGTCATGTTTGTTGGATGCGTGCTCTTTCAGAAAAGCAGCCCACTCCAAGGAGAGCTCCATCTACATAAACAAAAGTAAAGGTTGTGAGATATGACCATTTGAAAAACAAAAACTATAAAAAAGACCTAGCAACTCCAACATGTAAAGGCCAAGTCAGCTTTTGCTGATTTCTACCGGACAGGTACACGCCACAGCCAAAAGGGAAAGAAATAACCGTGCAACTAAAAAAGCAAGAACATATTGTGAATGAGACTTATCTTATAAGAGAAACCGCAAGGAAGTCACGGTTGTTGGATGCGTGCCCTTTCAGGAAAGCAGCCCACTCTAAGGAGAGCTCCTTCTACATAAACAAAAGTAAAGGTGGTGAGATATGACCATTTGAAAAACAAAAACTATAAAAAAGACCTAGCAACTCCAACATGTAAAGGCCAAGTCAGCTTTTGCTGACTTCTACCGGACAGGTACACGACACAGCGAAAAGGAAAAGAAATAACCGTGCAACTAAAAAAGCAAAGATATATTTTGAAGGAGACTTATCTTATAAGAGAAACCGCAGGGAAGTCACGGCTGCTGGATGCGGGCCGTTTCAGGAAAGCAGCCCACTCCAAGGAGAGCTCAATCTACATAAACAAAAGTAAAGGTTGTGATATATGACCATTTGAGAAACAAAAACTATAACAAAGACCTAGCAACTCCAACATGTAAAGGCCAAGTCAGCTTTTGCTGACTTCTACCGGACAGGTACACGACACAGCCAAAAAGGAAAGAAATAACCGTGCAACTAAAAAAGCAAGGATATATTGTGAAGGGGACTTATCTTATAAGAGAAACCGCAGGGAAGTCAAGGCTGCTGGATGCGGGCCGTTTCAGGAAAGCAGCCCACTCCAAGGAGAGCTCAATCTACATAAACAAAAGTAAAGGTTGTGAGATATGACCATTTGAGAAACAAAAACTATAACAAAGACCTAGCAACTCCAACATGTAAAGGCCAAGTCAGCTTTTGCTGACTTCTACCGGACAGGTACACGACACAGCCAAAAGGGAAAGAAATAACCGTGCAACTAAAAAAGCAAGGATATATTGTGAAGGGGACTTATCTTATAAGAGAAACCGCAAGGAAGTCATGTTTGTTGGATGCGTGCTCTTTCAGAAAAGCAGCCCACTCCAAGGAGAGCTCCATCTACATAAACAAAAGTAAAGGTTGTGAGATATGACCATTTGAAAAACAAAAACTATAAAAAAGACCTAGCAACTCCAACATGTAAAGGCCAAGTCAGCTTTTGCTGATTTCTACCGGACAGGTACACGCCACAGCCAAAAGGGAAAGAAATAACCGTGCAACTAAAAAAGCAAGAACATATTGTGAATGAGACTTATCTTATAAGAGAAACCGCAAGGAAGTCACGGTTGTTGGATGCGTGCCCTTTCAGGAAAGCAGCCCACTCTAAGGAGAGCTCCTTCTACATAAACAAAAGTAAAGGTGGTGAGATATGACCATTTGAAAAACAAAAACTATAAAAAAGACCTAGCAACTCCAACATGTAAAGGCCAAGTCAGCTTTTGCTGACTTCTACCGGACAGGTACACGACACAGCGAAAAGGAAAAGAAATAACCGTGCAACTAAAAAAGCAAAGATATATTTTGAAGGAGACTTATCTTATAAGAGAAACCGCAGGGAAGTCACGGCTGCTGGATGCGGGCCGTTTCAGGAAAGCAGCCCACTCCAAGGAGAGCTCAATCTACATAAACAAAAGTAAAGGTTGTGATATATGACCATTTGAGAAACAAAAACTATAACAAAGACCTAGCAACTCCAACATGTAAAGGCCAAGTCAGCTTTTGCTGACTTCTACCGGACAGGTACACGACACAGCCAAAAAGGAAAGAAATAACCGTGCAACTAAAAAAGCAAGGATATATTGTGAAGGGGACTTATCTTATAAGAGAAACCGCAAGGAAGTCATGTTTGTTGGATGCGTGCTCTTTCAGAAAAGCAGCCCACTCCAAGGAGAGCTCCATCTACATAAACAAAAGTAAAGGTTGTGAGATATGACCATTTGAGAAACAAAAACTATAACAAAGACCTAGCAACTCCAACATGTAAAGGCCAAGTCAGCTTTTGCTGACTTCTACCGGACAGGTACACGACACAGCCAAAAGGGAAAGAAATAACCGTGCAACTAAAAAAGCAAGGATATATTGTGAAGGGGACTTATCTTATAAGAGAAACCGCAGGGAAGTCATGTTTGTTGGATGCGTGCTCTTTCAGAAAAGCAGCCCACTCCAAGGAGAGCTCCATCTACATAAACAAAAGTAAAGGTTGTGAGATATGACCATTTGAAAAACAAAAACTATAAAAAAGACCTAGCAACTCCAACATGTAAAGGCCAAGTCAGCTTTTGCTGATTTCTACCGGACAGATACACGCCACAGCCAAAAGGGAAAGAAATAACCGTGCAACTAAAAAAGCAAGAACATATTGTGAATGAGACTTATCTTATAAGAGAAACCGCAAGGAAGTCACGGTTGTTGGATGCGTGCCCTTTCAGGAAAGCAGCCCACTCTAAGGAGAGCTCCTTCTACATAAACAAAAGTAAAGGTGGTGAGATATGACCATTTGAAAAACAAAAACTATAAAAAAGACCTAGCAACTCCAACATGGAAAGGCCAAGTCAGCTTTTGCTGACTTCTACCGGACAGGTACACGACACAGCGAAAAGGAAAAGAAATAACCGTGCAACTAAAAAAGCAAAGATATATTTTGAAGGAGACTTATCTTATAAGAGAAACCGCAGGGAAGTCACGGCTGCTGGATGCGGGCCGTTTCAGGAAAGCAGCCCACTCCAAGGAGAGCTCAATCTACATAAACAAAAGTAAAGGTTGTGATATATGACCATTTGAGAAACAAAAACTATAACAAAGACCTAGCAACTCCAACATGTAAAGGCCAAGTCAGCTTTTGCTGACTTCTACCGGACAGGTACACGACACAGCCAAAAAGGAAAGAAATAACCGTGCAACTAAAAAAGCAAGGATATATTGTGAAGGGGACTTATCTTATAAGAGAAACCGCAAGGAAGTCATGTTTGTTGGATGCGTGCTCTTTCAGAAAAGCAGCCCACTCCAAGGAGAGCTCCATCTACATAAACAAAAGTAAAGGTTGTGAGATATGACCATTTGAAAAACAAACATTATAACAAAGACCTAGCAACTCCAACATGTAAAGGCCAAGTCAGCTTTTGCTGACTTCTACCGGACAGGTACACGACACAGCCAAAAGGGAAAGAAATAACCGTGCAACTAAAAAAGCAAGGATATATTGTGAAGGGGACTTATCTTATAAGAGAAACCGCAAGGAAGTCATGTTTGTTGGATGCGTGCTCTTTCAGAAAAGCAGCCCACTCCAAGGAGAGCTCCATCTACATAAACAAAAGTAAAGGTTGTGAGATATGACCATTTGAGAAACAAAAACTATAACAAAGACCTAGCAACTCCAACATGTAAAGGCCAAGTCAGCTTTTGCTGACTTCTACCGGACAGGTACACGACACAGCCAAAAGGGAAAGAAATAACCGTGCAACTAAAAAAGCAAGGATATATTGTGAAGGGGACTTATCTTATAAGAGAAACCGCAGGGAAGTCATGTTTGTTGGATGCGTGCTCTTTCAGAAAAGCAGCCCACTCCAAGGAGAGCTCCATCTACATAAACAAAAGTAAAGGTTGTGAGATATGACCATTTGAAAAACAAAAACTATAAAAAAGACCTAGCAACTCCAACATGTAAAGGCCAAGTCAGCTTTTGCTGATTTCTACCGGACAGATACACGCCACAGCCAAAAGGGAAAGAAATAACCGTGCAACTAAAAAAGCAAGAACATATTGTGAATGAGACTTATCTTATAAGAGAAACCGCAAGGAAGTCACGGTTGTTGGATGCGTGCCCTTTCAGGAAAGCAGCCCACTCTAAGGAGAGCTCCTTCTACATAAACAAAAGTAAAGGTGGTGAGATATGACCATTTGAAAAACAAAAACTATAAAAAAGACCTAGCAACTCCAACATGGAAAGGCCAAGTCAGCTTTTGCTGACTTCTACCGGACAGGTACACGACACAGCGAAAAGGAAAAGAAATAACCGTGCAACTAAAAAAGCAAAGATATATTTTGAAGGAGACTTATCTTATAAGAGAAACCGCAGGGAAGTCACGGCTGCTGGATGCGGGCCGTTTCAGGAAAGCAGCCCACTCCAAGGAGAGCTCAATCTACATAAACAAAAGTAAAGGTTGTGATATATGACCATTTGAGAAACAAAAACTATAACAAAGACCTAGCAACTCCAACATGTAAAGGCCAAGTCAGCTTTTGCTGACTTCTACCGGACAGGTACACGACACAGCCAAAAAGGAAAGAAATAACCGTGCAACTAAAAAAGCAAGGATATATTGTGAAGGGGACTTATCTTATAAGAGAAACCGCAAGGAAGTCATGTTTGTTGGATGCGTGCTCTTTCAGAAAAGCAGCCCACTCCAAGGAGAGCTCCATCTACATAAACAAAAGTAAAGGTTGTGAGATATGACCATTTGAAAAACAAACATTATAACAAAGACCTAGCAACTCCAACATGTAAAGGCCAAGTCAGCTTTTGCTGACTTCTACCGGACAGGTACACGACACAGCCAAAAGGGAAAGAAATAACCGTGCAACTAAAAAAGCAAGGATATATTGTGAAGGGGACTTATCTTATAAGAGAAACCGCAAGGAAGTCATGTTTGTTGGATGCGTGCTCTTTCAGAAAAGCAGCCCACTCCAAGGAGAGCTCAATCTACATAAACAAAAGTAAAGGTTGTGATATATGACCATTTGAGAAACAAAAACTATAACAAAGACCTAGCAACTCCAACATGTAAAGGCCAAGTCAGCTTTTGCTGACTTCTACCGGACAGGTACACGACACAGCCAAAAAGGAAAGAAATAACCGTGCAACTAAAAAAGCAAGGATATATTGTGAAGGGGACTTATCTTATAAGAGAAACCGCAAGGAAGTCATGTTTGTTGGATGCGTGCTCTTTCAGAAAAGCAGCCCACTCCAAGGAGAGCTCCATCTACATAAACAAAAGTAAAGGTTGTGAGATATGACCATTTGAAAAACAAACATTATAACAAAGACCTAGCAACTCCAACATGTAAAGGCCAAGTCAGCTTTTGCTGACTTCTACCGGACAGGTACACGACACAGCCAAAAGGGAAAGAAATAACCGTGCAACTAAAAAAGCAAGGATATATTGTGAAGGGGACTTATCTTATAAGAGAAACCGCAAGGAAGTCACGGCTGCTGGATGCGTGCTCTTTCAGAAAAGCAGCCCACTCCAAGGAGAGCTCAATCTACATAAACAAAAGTAAAGGTTGTGAGATATGACCATTTGAGAAACAAAAACTATAACAAAGACCTAGCAACTCCAACATGTAAAGGCCAAGTCAGCTTTTGCTGACTTCTACCGGACAGGTACACGACACAGCCAAAAAGGAAAGAAATAACCGTGCAACTAAAAAATGAAGGATATATTGTGAAGGAGACTTATCTTATAATAAGAGAAACCGCAAGGAAGTCATGTTTGTTGGATGCGTGCTCTTTCAGAAAAGCAGCCCACTCCAAGGAGAGCTCCATCTACATAAACAAAAGTAAAGGTTGTGAGATATGACCATTTGAAAAACAAACATTATAACAAAGACCTAGCAACTCGAACATGTAAAGGCCAAGTCAGCTTTTGCTGATTTCTACCGGACAGGTACACGCCACAGCCAAAAGGGAAAGAAATAACCGTGCAACTAAAAAAGCAAGGATATATTGTGAAGGGGACTTATCTTATAAGAGAAACCGCAAGGAAGTCACGGCTGCTGGATGCGTGCTCTTTCAGAAAAGCAGCCCACTCCAAGGAGAGCTCAATCTACATAAACAAAAGTAAAGGTTGTGAGATATGACCATTTGAGAAACAAAAACTATAACAAAGACCTAGCAACTCCAACATGTAAAGGCCAAGTCAGCTTTTGCTGACTTCTACCGGACAGGTACACGACACAGCCAAAAAGGAAAGAAATAACCGTGCAACTAAAAAATGAAGGATATATTGTGAAGGAGACTTATCTTATAATAAGAGAAACCGCAAGGAAGTCATGTTTGTTGGATGCGTGCTCTTTCAGAAAAGCAGCCCACTCCAAGGAGAGCTCCATCTACATAAACAAAAGTAAAGGTTGTGAGATATGACCATTTGAAAAACAAACATTATAACAAAGACCTAGCAACTCGAACATGTAAAGGCCAAGTCAGCTTTTGCTGATTTCTACCGGACAGGTACACGCCACAGCCAAAAGGGAAAGAAATAACCGTGCAACTAAAAAAGCAAGAACATATTGTGAAGGAGACTTATCTTATAAGAGAAACCGCAGGGAAGTCACGGTTGCTGGATGCGTGCCCTTTCAGGAAAGCAGCCCACTCTAAGGAGAGCTCCTTCTACATAAACAAAAGTAAAGGTGGTGAGATATGACCATTTGAAAAACAAAAACTATAACAAAGACCTAGCAAACTCCAACATGTAAAGGCCAAGTCAGCTTTTGCTGACTTCTACCGGACAGGTACACGACACAGCCAAAAGGGAAAGAAATAACCGTGCAACTAAAAAAGCAAGGATATATTGTGAAGGAGACTTATCTTATAAGAGAAATCGCAAGGAAGTCACGGTTGTTGGATGCGTGCCGTTTCAGGAAAGCAGCCCACTCCAAGGAGAGCTCCTTCTACATAAAAAAAAGTAAAGGTTGTGAGAAATGACCATTTGAAAAACAAAAACTATAACAAACACCTAGCAACTCCAACATGTAAAGGCCAAGTCAGCTTTTGCTGACTTCTACCGGACAGGTACACGACACAGCGAAAAGGAAAAGAAATAACCGTGCAACTAAAAAAGCAAAGATATATTTTGAAGGAGACTTATCTTATAAGAGAAACCGCAGGGAAGTCACGGCTGCTGGATGCGGGCCGTTTCAGGAAAGCAGCCCACTCCAAGGAGAGCTCAATCTACATAAACAAAAGTAAAGGTTGTGAGATATGACCATTTGAGAAACAAAAACTATAACAAAGACCTAGCAACTCCAACATGTAAAGGCCAAATCAGCTTTTGCTGACTTCTACCGGACAGGTACACGACACAGCCAAAAAGGAAAGAAATAACCGTGCAACTAAAAAAGCAAGGATATATTGTGAAGGGGACTTATCTTATAAGAGAAACCGCAAGGAAGTCATGTTTGTTGGATGCGTGCTCTTTCAGAAAAGCAGCCCACTCCAAGGAGAGCCCCATCTACATAAACAAAAGTAAAGGTTGTGAGATATGACCATTTGAAAAACAAACATTATAACAAAGACCTAGCAACTCCAACATGTAAAGGCCAAGTCAGCTTTTGCTGACTTCTACCGGACAGGTACACGACACAGCCAAAAGGGAAAGAAATAACCGTGCAACTAAAAAAGCAAGGATATATTGTGAAGGGGACTTATCTTATAAGAGAAACCGCAAGGAAGTCACGGCTGCTGGATGCGTGCTCTTTCAGAAAAGCAGCCCACTCCAAGGAGAGCTCAATCTACATAAACAAAAGTAAAGGTTGTGAGATATGACCATTTGAGAAACAAAAACTATAACAAAGACCTAGCAACTCCAACATGTAAAGGCCAAGTCAGCTTTTGCTGACTTCTACCGGACAGGTACACGACACAGCCAAAAAGGAAAGAAATAACCGTGCAACTAAAAAATGAAGGATATATTGTGAAGGAGACTTATCTTATAATAAGAGAAACCGCAAGGAAGTCATGTTTGTTGGATGCGTGCTCTTTCAGAAAAGCAGCCCACTCCAAGGAGAGCTCCATCTACATAAACAAAAGTAAAGGTTGTGAGATATGACCATTTGAAAAACAAACATTATAACAAAGACCTAGCAACTCGAACATGTAAAGGCCAAGTCAGCTTTTGCTGATTTCTACCGGACAGGTACACGCCACAGCCAAAAGGGAAAGAAATAATAGTGCAACTAAAAAAGCAAGAACATATTGTGAATGAGACTTATCTTATAAGAGAAACCGCAAGGAAGTCACGGTTGTTGGATGCGTGCCCTTTCAGGAAAGCAGCCCACTCTAAGGAGAGCTCCATCTATATAAACAAAAGTAAAGGTTGTGAGATATGACCATTTGAAAAACAAAAACTATAACAAAGACCTAGCAACTCCAACATGTAAAGGCCAAGTCAGCTTTTGCTGACTTCTACCGGACAGGTACACGACACAGCCAAAAGGGAAAGAAATAACCGTGCAACTAAAAAAGCAAGGATATATTGTGAAGGGGACTTATCTTATAAGAGAAACCGCAAGGAAGTCAAGTTTGTTGGATGCGTGCTCTTTCAGAAAAGCAGCCCACTCCAAGGAGAGCTCCATCTACATAAACAAAAGTAAAGGTTGTGAGATATGACCATTTGAAAAACAAACATTATAACAAAGACCTAGCAACTCCAACATGTAAAGGCCAAGTCAGCTTTTGCTGACTTCTACCGGACAGGTACACGACACAGCCAAAAAGGAAAGAAATAACCGTGCAACTAAAAAAGCAAGGATATATTGTGAAGGGGACTTATCTTATAAGAGAAACCGCAAGGAAGTCATGTTTGTTGGATGCGTGCTCTTTCAGAAAAGCAGCCCACTCCAAGGAGAGCTCCATCTACATAAACAAAAGTAAAGGTTGTGAGATATGACCATTTGAAAAACAAACATTATAACAAAGACCTAGCAACTCCAACATGTAAAGGCCCAGTCAGCTTTTGCTGACTCCTACCGGACAGGTACACGACACAGCCAAAAGGAAAAGAAATAACCGTGCAACTAAAAAAGCAAGAACATATTGTGAATGAGACTTATCTTATAAGAGAAACCGCAAGGAAGTCACGGTTGTTGCATGCGTGCCGTTTCAGGAAAGCAGCCCACTCCAAGGAGACCTCCTTCTACATAAACAAAAGTAAAGGTTGTGAGATATGACCATTTGAAAAACAAAAACTATAACAAAGACCTAGCAACTCCAACATGTAAAGGCCAAGTCAGCTTTTGCTGACTCCTACCGGACAGGTACACGACACAGCCAAAAGGGAAAGAAATAACCGTGCAACTAAAAAAGCAAGGATATATTGTGAAGGAGACTTATCTTATAAGAGAAACCGCAAGGAAGTCACGGTTGTTGCATGCGTGCCGTTTCAGGAAAGCAGCCCACTCCAAAGAGAGCTCCTTCTACATAAACAAAAGTAAAGGTTGTGAGATATGACCATTTGAAAAACAAAAACTATAACAAAGACCTAGCAACTCCAACATGTAAAGGCCAAGTCAGCTTTTGCTGACTCCTACCGGACAGGTACACGACACAGCCAAAAGGGAAAGAAATAACCGTGCAACTAAAAAAGCAAGGATATATTGTGAAGGAGACTTATCTTATAAGAGAAACCGCAAGGAAGTCACGGTTGTTGGATTCGTGCCCTTTCAGGAAAGCAGCCCACTCCAAGGAGAGCTCCATCTATATAAACAAAAGTAAAGGTTGTGAGATATGACCATTTGAAAAACAAAAACTATAACAAAGACCTAGCAACTCCAACATGTAAAGGCCAAGTCAGCTTTTGCTGACTTCTACCGGACAGGTACACGACACAGCCAAAAGGAAAAGAAATAACCGTGCAACTAAAAAAGCAAGAACATATTGTGAATGAGACATATCTTATAAGAGAAACCGCAAGGAAGTCACGGTTGTTGGATTCGTGCCCTTTCAGGAAAGCAGCCCACTCCAAGGAGAGCTCCATCTATATAAACAAAAGTAAAGGTTGTGAGATATGACCATTTGAAAAACAAAAACTATAACAAAGACCTAGCAACTCCAACATGTAAAGGCCAAGTCAGCTTTTGCTGACTCCTACCGGACAGGTACACGACACAGCCAAAAGGGAAAGAAATAACCGTGCAACTAAAAAAGCAAGGATATATTGTGAAGGAGACTTATCTTATAAGAGAAACCGCAAGGAAGTCACGGTTGTTGGATGCGTGCCCTTTCAGGAAAGCAGCCCACTCCAAGGAGAGCTCCTTCTACATAAACAAAAGTAAAGGTTGTGAGAAATGACCATTTGAAAAACAAAAACTATAACAAACACCTAGCAACTCCAACATGTAAAGGCCAAGTCAGCTTTTGCTGACTCCTACCGGACAGGTACACGACACAGCCAAAAGGGAAAAAAATAACCGTGCAACTAAAAAAGGAAGGATATATTGTGAAGGAGACATATCTTATAAGAGAAACCGCAAGGAAGTCACGGTTGTTGGATTCGTACCCTTTCAGGAAAGCAGCCCACTCCAAGGAGAGCTCCATCTATATAAACAAAAGTAAAGGTTGTGAGATATGACCATTTGAAAAACAAAAACTATAACAAAGACCTAGCAACTCCAACATGTAAAGGCCAAGTCAGCTTTTGCTGACTTCTACCGGACAGGTACACGACACAGCCAAAAGGAAAAGAAATAACCGTGCAACTAAAAAAGCAAGAACATATTGTGAATGAGACTTATCTTATAAGAGAAACCGCAAGGAAGTCACGGTTGTTGCATGCGTGCCGTTTCAGGAAAGCAGCCCACTCCAAGGAGACCTCCTTCTACATAAACAAAAGTAAAGGTTGTGAGATATGACCATTTGAAAAACAAAAACTATAACAAAGACCTAGCAACTCCAACATGTAAAGGCCAAGTCAGCTTTTGCTGACTCCTACCGGACAGGTACACGACACAGCCAAAAGGGAAAAAAATAACCGTGCAACTAAAAAAGGAAGGATATATTGTGAAGGAGACATATCTTATAAGAGAAACCGCAAGGAAGTCACGGTTGTTGGATTCGTGCCCTTTCAGGAAAGCAGCCCACTCCAAGGAGAGCTCCATCTATATAAACAAAAGTAAAGGTTGTGAGATATGACCATTTGAAAAACAAAAACTATAACAAAGACCTAGCAACTCCAACATGTAAAGGCCAAGTCAGCTTTTGCTGACTTCTACCGGACAGGTACACGACACAGCCAAAAGGAAAAGAAATAACCGTGCAACTAAAAAAGCAAGAACATATTGTGAATGAGACATATCTTATAAGAGAAACCGCAAGGAAGTCACGGTTGTTGGATTCGTGCCCTTTCAGGAAAGCAGCCCACTCCAAGGAGAGCTCCATCTATATAAACAAAAGTAAAGGTTGTGAGATATGACCATTTGAAAAACAAAAACTATAACAAAGACCTAGCAACTCCAACATGTAAAGGCCAAGTCAGCTTTTGCTGACTCCTACCGGACAGGTACACGACACAGCCAAAAGGGAAAGAAATAACCGTGCAACTAAAAAAGCAAGGATATATTGTGAAGGAGACTTATCTTATAAGAGAAACCGCAAGGAAGTCACGGTTGTTGCATGCGTGCCGTTTCAGGAAAGCAGCCCACTCCAAGGAGAGCTCCTTCTACATAAACAAAAGTAAAGGTTGTGAGATATGACCATTTGAAAAACAAAAACTATAACAAAGACCTAGCAACTCCAACATGTAAAGGCCAAGTCAGCTTTTGCTGACTTCTACCGGACAGGTACACGACACAGCCAAAAGGGAAAGAAATAACCGTGCAACTAAAAAAGCAAGGATATATTCTGAAGGAGACTTATCTTATAAGAGAAACCGCAAGGAAGTCACGGTTGTTGGATTCGTGCCCTTTCAGGAAAGCAGCCCACTCCAAGGAGAGCTCCATCTACATAAACAAAAGTAAAGGTTGTGAGATATGACCATTTGAAAAACAAAAACTATAACAAAGACCTAGCAACTCCAAACCCTGAACCCTAAATCCTAAACCCTAAAAGCTTACTTGGTTTTTACTTGTTGGCCAAATTACCAGCCAAATCTCCTTTTTTTAATATATCCTGTTTTCGTTGAAACTAATTTACTGCATCCCCTACAAATCTCAACCATAGAAAAGCAACTACAACTAGTTATCCAAAACTTCGACCAGCAGCAGAACTAAGCTAACATCCTTGTCCAGTAGAGTCAATACAAACTAAAGAAGGTTTAAAGAGACCACATCCCCTCAGTAGGTCAACCACTGGGTTGTACTGTGTATCATATGGCCTATGAACTCTGCTTCTATTTCAGCTATGTCTATCTGAATGGAGATTATCCTAGTATGGCACACACCAAAAATATATTGCATATGTTTTCTGAATACATCTAATTTGGGAAAAATAAGAAATGCTATAATGTTGGACTGGCATATATAGGAAAAGTACTGGCATATAATTTCAGCATAAGTTGTTAGTGACCGACAAATTAACATGATTGCACCCATCTCAAAAGGTCAAGGGTCATTTGAACAGGTAAAAAAATGGATCAGAGGGCAATTCAACATAATACTGAAGTTTAGGGTTTATTCCAAACTTCCCTAAAGAAACTAAAAAGAACAAAACAGAAAATACTAAAAAGATCCAGTTGACAACAATAAAAAAAATGTCATCCACCTCATGAACCAGCTTTCAGTGATCTCAGAGCAGGACAATTATGGAGTATCTTTGTAATAGCTTCAAAATTATACTTGTGAAAGCAAAGGGTCACATCCAAGTGCTTCAAATTAAAAAATTTAGGCACATCTTTTCCAGATTCCAACAAGACAGGCGTTGGGTATTTCTCAAACTGTTCAAATCACACACATGTAAATAATATCTATGCAAAGCAACAACCTATAATTGTACTTTATGTCACTAAGCAAGCATATAAAGCTGTCATACCAATATCAGATTCAAATCTGACATAGCATAACACACCACTTTAAAGTTGAAAAGAAGGGTCAACTGATTGGTTGAGATACACAAATTTAAACAAGTAAATAGCTAAGAGGGGTAAAACTTATTACCTCGTTCTCCTTTATACGCAGACTTAGCTCTTCCACATGTGAGATGTAATTTAACAGCCCAGCAACAGTACTGACATTTCTCTCATGAATATCATGAAAGTTAATCAAAGCTTTTCTCAACAAAGGAACCTCCGCATGAATGTGAGATGGATTTTCAAGGTTGTACTGAATTTCCAAATGAAGTGACTCCAATGAGGGAAGAGATAACCTCACAATATCAAGTTTTTGAGTCGTACCGGTAATAATCAGTTTGAGTTTTCTGATTGTCTGGGAGGAAAGGCTAAGCCCAGGTGTGTCACTCTACATGAAGATATAAATCTTCCAAGGAACACAATTCAGGGAGAAGTGGGTTGATGTCAGCCAGGTCAACAGCAACCAATCTAAGGGAAAGACTTCTGAGGTAGGTTAAATTGATTACAGAAGGAAAATTAAGTACTTACCAAAATAGAAAATGTCATTCAAGTCAAGCCAAAGACACCTTAGAGAGTTAATTGTAAAGATAACGGGAAGGATAAGTAAGAATCACTAATCCAGTAATTATCGATTGTGAGGTGGCGCAAGTTGAGGGAATGGGCCTTGGCGAGAAAGGATGAAACCATGTCTCTAAATTTTCGACTAGTGCGGGATACCTCTAGGCGCAAGCTGAGTAGGGGAACAAAAACAATGGACGTATGTGGTGTTGTTTTGACTGGACAGAGTAGTGGTGAGGGAAAGGGTCAATCGGGCTTCCTGCATTTCAGTTCAACCTCGTCAGAGATTCTTCTATCTAAATCAAAAAATTAAGTACAAGTCAAACTTGATATCTAAAATATTCACAAGCTAACAAAATTGTCTTTCAGGTTTCTAGTACCTCAGGAACACCAAATAACTACCAATATTATAAATTGCTCCACTATTACAAAGGTAAAAGTGCTTGGTGCTCAGTTCCAGCAAAAACAACCATAAGAAAATCATCAACTTCTAATTAAACTAGTAATCATGGGTGGTACGGAAAGAAGTAAAGAATTAACTTATCTGGTATGAAATCACAGTACAAGCACAAGTACAAGCCGCCTCATTAGCCTAATCAGGAGCATTGTCTCTGGGCCTGCCTCTCGGTTAATCATGCCCAAGTAAGGTAGTACGAAATCTGGAAGCAGAAAAACATAACAAAAATCTTAGAAATCCCTAAAGGAAGAGTTGGAACTTTAGCAAATATTAACTGAATGCCTGGTAGGTGTCATATTTTGTCATAGTCAGAAGGGCGTCCTGAATGTGTGCCTCATGAGTTTTGACCTTCTTGACACAGTTAACACATATCCTGCAGCCTTGTATCCTAGGCTTGCGGATTTTAACAATCATATATTGACTTAAAATGGACACAAAGCACTCAATTGCAACTTGTAAAATTGGACCAGTTATAGGGGGGTCTAAATAAGTGAAAACATGATTACCCCAAATGGCAAACATATTAATTGTATTTGCACGTATATCTAATTAAAAAATTAAATATAAGATGGTGTAAAAGAGGAACTTACCTCAGCATTTAACCAAATAAAATTCTGCACTACAACCTCCACCTGCGAGTTAAACTCATAAGATTAATAGCAAGGGGAGAAGTACAAAAAAAACACAACAATAACAGGGTTGGTTTGTTGTTACTATATGTGATCTTCGAATAACAGGCTTAGATAGCGACCTCAAAACAGAAAGGCAGGGTTTATAATAATATGGCATACATTTACTGGTACCATTAACAGACATTCAGGTTTATGGTCGATTCCTATTTATTTACACAATTCTAATTGAACAAAAAGATGTCACGACTAACTATCCGAAACTAAACTTCCAGAAACTAAAATTACGTAAAGGTTATAATATGGTATGCCATCCCATACTCATCAGGTTTACATTCCATCTGTATAACTTCCATTTTTTGGTTACAGGTCTATAATTTAATGTATGTGTTTTAACAACATAAACTAGAAATGCTTACAAAGAAAAAGATAAATTTCAAAACTGTTACTTCAGGTGGGATTCACCGCCATCTTCGCCCGCACCATCCAATCGGTTCCCCAGCTAATGCCATAATGTGTTAGTTACAACTGAAAATATTGGAAACTCATCATTAGAAATCAATGCTGCAAAAATTGATAGCTGGAAGTTGCCCCCCTCCCCCCTCCAGTTTATGTGTGTGTGTGTGTTGCACATTTACCCAGTTTATGTTTTTCAATTGCTGAAGTTGTCATGAAAGAGAAAGAGAAAGAGAATGAATGAAAGAAAGAAATATACAAAAGAAGAAACCTATCTTGAAGAGCTCGTCCAAATCACATTTCGGAGCAGCTACTCTGCAAGGCAAGGCTACAACTATGCAAAAAAAAAAAAAATTGATGAGCCACAAACCAGCAGACTATTGGAATTTGCTGAAACTGTAATGACCTCAATCTGAGAGAAGTAAATGGGAAAACAAAACAAAATACCCTTTCATTAAATTTCTTCACAAAATGCCCTTGTAGGTAGAAAAATAGCACCGGACAACATTTATCTAGACAGTTCAAATACCCTACCGGTGTAAACTAAACAAACCACACTAAAGATTCAAAAGAAAAATTCAGTTGAATCCCTTTCACAAAATTTGGTTGTTAATTACGTTGAAAAATGCCATAAACCAAGTATACTCTTTGTTTTTTTCGCTGTATATCAAACGCCTAAGTAAGCAGGTCACAATCTAACCGACTCAAAACAAACAATTTTTAATGATGGGCGGCTAATAAGTGTTGATTTGCAATAAATGAGATCTTAGTTATGTCAGCATGACTGGTATGATTTACATGACTGAAAAGAATCCAGGCTAATGATTAAATGCAAAACTAACTTGTACCAAATTAGGGTTTAAGGTTTTCAAATAATCTTTAAAATCCAGAACCTGATTAGAGATTCATGCACCACTAGGCGGAGCAACCAAGACACCATACTCGGCCAGCCGATTTGTAGCTATTGTGCAAGTACATCAGGCATGAGAATCCTTGCAAGGGCAAAAAAATGCAAAAGACCTCAATGACAGCTGGCAGGCTGAGATTCCCAAGAAACAAATCACACGTCAAATTAAAGCCAAAGAGTAGATGCATTGATAGGATAATGATAAAATGAAATAACATGAATCAATTACACGTCAGTGATTGCCTTTTTTTAATGTAGCTCAAGGTAAAACTGGCAATGGAGTTTGGTTTTGACAAGTTAAATGTTTGAGGGTAGAAAGGAATCTGGTTTATATTTTGCTGATTTGGTGAGGAGAGTATCCGTAGTAGAATGTGCGAGAAAATAGCACACTAGCTAGTAATTGCAAAGGTAGCTTTGCTAGAAATATTTTACGACTACAAACATCATTGAAAAATTGAAGTCAGGGGCCATTTTCAAATTGGGAAACTTTACTGCAAAAATGATTTATTATCAATAATGTAATGGTAACAAAACCTGAAACAATTACTAGATAAAAGTGAAAGCATAGGTGAGTTGCTATATGCACCATTTTAGTAAACTCTAAGGTTACGACTACTCCGCAAAAATTACAATTTTAATGAGCACAAACCAGATGACTATTAGAATTTGCTAAAACTGAAAATGACCACAATCTGAAAAGAAATAAACCCTAATTTGACTACCCATACCCCGTTGGCAATACAAATGAAGAAGACAGGAGCTTTTATATCTAGAGATACAGGTATGGTATTCTACTGATTTTTGTGCCATCTTAGTTCCAAGTATATATGTTTATTTGCATCTTTCCTGATGTCTTTTGCATTTACGCCAATATAATACCTTTGTGAAAACAATCCATGAAAAACTAAGATAAAAGAATGGAAGAGAAATTGCTGAACCTGTACTGGTGAAATGCCAATAATGAATAAATGTCAGTTAAAACACCTCAGACCGCTGACAATCAGGTTAGAATCCTTCAGCATGAAAAGGGGAACAAAAACAATGGAGGTATGTGGTGTTGTTTTGACTGGACAGAGTAGTGGTGAGGAAAAGGGTCAATCGGGCTTCCTGCATTTCAGTTCAACCTCGTCAGAGATTCTTCTATCTAAATCAAAAAATTAAGTACAGGTCAAACTTGATATCTAAAATATTCACAAGCTAACAAAATTGTCTTTCAGGTTTCTAGTACCTCAGGAACACCAAATAACTAACAATATTATAAATTGTTCCACTATTACAAAGGTAAAAGTGCTTGGTGCTCAGTTACAGCAAAAACAACCATAAGAAAATCATCAACTTCTAATTGAACTAGTAATCATGGGTGGTACGGAAAGAAGTAAAGAATTAACTTATCTGGTATGAAATCACAGTACAAGCACAAGTACAAGCCGCCTCATTAGCCTAGTCAGGAGCATTGTCTCTGGGCCTGCCTCTCGGTTAATCATGCCCAACTAAGGTAGTACGACATCTGGAAGCAGAAAAACATAACAAAAATCTTAGAAATTCCTAAAGGAAGAGTTAGAACTTTAGCAAATATTAACTGAATGCCCGGTAGGTGTCATATTTTGTCATAGTCAGAAGGGCATCCTGAATGTGTGCCTCATGAGTTTTGACCTTCTTGACACAATTAACACATATCCTGCAGCCTTGTATCCTAGGCTTGCGGATTTTAACAATCATATATTGACTTAAAATGGACACAAAGCATTCAATTGCAAATTGAAAAATTGGACCAGTTATAGGAGGGTCTAAATAAGTGAAAACATGATTACCCTAAATGGCAAACATATTAATTGTATTTGCACGTATATCTAATTAAAATATTAAATATAAGATGGTGTAAAAGAGGAACTTACCTCAGCATTTAACCAAATAAAATTCTGCGCTGCAACCTCCACCTGTGAGGTAAAATCATAAGATGGTTTGTTGTTACTATAATGTGATCTTCGAATAACAGGCTTAGATAGCGACCTCAAAACAGAAAGGCAGGGTTTATAATAATATGGCATACATTTACTGGTACCATTAACAGACATTCAGGTTTCTGGTCGATTCCTATTTATTTACACAATTCTAATTGAACAAAAAGATGTCACAACTGACTATCCGAAACTAAACTTCCAGAAACTAAAATTACGTAAAGGTTAGAATATGGTATGCCATCCCATACTCATCAGGTTTGCATTCCATCTGTATAACTTCCATTTTTTGGTTACAGGTCTATAATTTAATGTATGTGTTTTAACCATAAACTAGAAATACTTAAAAAGAAAAAGATAAATTTCAAAACTGTTACTTCAGGTGGGATTCACCGCCATCTTCGCCAACACCATCCAATCGGTTCCCCAGCTAATGCCATAATGTGTTAGTTAGAACTGAAAATATTGGAAACTCATCATTAGAAATCAATGTTGCAAAAATAGATAGCTGGAAGTTGCCCCCCTCCCCCATCCAGTTTATGTGTGTGCGTGTGTTGTACATTTACCCAGTTTATGTTTTTCAATTGTTAAAGTTGTCGTGAAAGAGAAAGAGAATGAATGAAAGAAAGAAATATACAAAAGAAGAAACCTATCTTGAAGAGCAGCTACTCTGCAAGGCTACAACTACTCTGCAAAAAAAAAAAAAAAAATTTGATGAGCCACAAACCATCAGCAATGTTGTTGCCTCTCTTTTTTGGTCCTCCTCGGCAACACTTCCGTAACAAAAACCGTACCAGCGGTACCAGGGACACTTACAATGGTCGAAAGCTTTGGAAATAAAAGCCTTACAAAGGTCAATCGTAACCTAACGAGACTGTCAAGAAAAATAAAAAAGCAAATAATCATAATCATAACGAAAGAAAATATGCTTGACAATGTGTTTTACCATGACAGCCCCCTACTAAGAAATAATTAATAGAGAAGGGAGAAATAACTTACAATTTTTCCACTAGAGTATGTAACTCCCCGATTCAGGGTGCCATTCGAACTTGTAAAGTGGTGTCTGTTCAGCACGCAGGAGGTTTTGCACGCAGTATCATAGGGGCATTTCTGGAACTAGAACATAATTCTCTGTCACTGTGAAAGAATGGACCCATCCTGATACGGGCCCACCTCGGCAGTTAACTCTTCCATTTACTTTCCTCTCGTTGCTACCCGACTCCATCCTAGCCACGATATACCCAGGGCATACCAAATCAGGCAGAAAAGTTAGAAATTCCGACTCAGTCACCATCGGACGTGCCGAATGGATGAACCCACCCAAACTATCAGTATATTGAAACCTCCCGATCGTATCAAGTGTGTTTGGGTCAATTTGGATCGAACCCTTTGTGGTCTCAGTCAGACAAAGCACCCGACCATCACCGAGCTGTATAACACCTGTGTTGGCATTGTCAGTGAGTGACGAGCCCGAGAACAAGCTTGCAAGCTCACTGACATACAAAAGGAAATTGTTGGTTTTTGGAGTCTCAGAAAATTCGCGGAAGCAGAGGCGGCGGTTTTTCCTGGCGGCTTTGTAAGCGTCAGACTCGACCTGGCGATGGCCGGTACTGACACAGCCTTTGTTGAAGGAGACACGTACCAGTGTAGCATAGCCGTCAAAAAGGTGGCAGAAGTGGTGCTGGTCTATCTTCCACTGACCTGGTCCATTCCTTAGGTACGTTCCATCCTACAAGTTGGTTAGATAATAATTAATATTAGTTAGTCAACATTAATTTATTCCCTAATTAGTAATAACAATGAAAAAAGAATTCTAACTTTTTCATTCTTTGTTATTTGATGTCTCTGTTTTTGTCGGCTCATATAAAAATGATGCATATATGATTGAAATATATACATGAACATATAATACTCCTTAAAGAAAATTGTTATTGCGAATGAATTATAGTACTGGTATATAGGTATATCGTACCAGCTAAAGCGGTATCTTCCCTTCCACGGCCAATTCATAAAATAAAATCAAACCAAATATTAATCCTGAATTTTCTACCTTGGTACAGTACTAGTCCTGGAAAATTACAAGTACATCCCTAAACTTCTGAATAATCATAAAAGTAGTAAAACAGTAAAATAACAGTAAAAACTGGAGTCCCTTGTCTTCATCAGGGAACTCATAGCATGCCCAATTGGCCAACTTGTGTAATGCTCGATTGAAAGCTCTTATTCTTCAGTGAGTGTAAAAACAGATGCATTGAGGTGGGGTTGTATTCAATTACTATGATTCACACCATACATGATTCGATCACACCATACTGGTACATATACTCAGTTTGTTGGTTTGATAAGACAAATTAAACATAAGAAAAATGGACATAGATAACTATCATGCCTCAATTCAGTTGTCTGATAAAGCAAATTAAACATAGAAAATAAGCATATATAACTATCTATGTTCCCAGTGGCAAAAAGTTAGAAAAATAAGCAATTGATAGTCATGTTGGGGCAATTGATAGTTGATTAACTGTTTAATTTGAAAAGATACCTGAAGGGCAGCCTTAACACCAGCAGGTGAGCCTTAAAAATAATCATTTAGTACACGGAATTTAACAACAGCAGGTGAGCCTTGGAATCACCCTTAACATCAGACTTCAAGACGAAGGAATGTGAACCTGAGGCACCTCTGAAATATTTTCAAAAACAAGTACAGAGATTAATAAATGATTCTATTCTAAAGGAGCATCCTTGAAAAGCTTATGGTATGTCATTACACCTTCAAACAAGTACCGAGAACCAAAAATACCATATACCTTTACAACGCAGACTCCACATGGCAATGGCTTGAGAGGTGGACTTACACTGTAACCCCCTCCAATGGCTCACTATTACCTGATCAAAAAGAAATTATTGAATCAGAGACACTTGCAATAGAATCAAATGTTGAGGACTCACATGCAGGCTGTACACTACCATCAGATGCCCCAACTTCAGATTCAAATTGCAATTCTCATGACGAAATAGAAAAACTAGAAGATGGTTTTGGTATAGCTGCCATTCCAAAAGAAGAGCCAGAAATGAAATTGGCTGAGAATGGAATTCATGCATGTGAATTAGAAGAAGAACAATCAAATTTATCCCCAAAAATTGAAATCATACATGAGAATAACTCATCTTGTGAAATTCCTGAATTGGATGATGTGACCGAAACCAAGTCGGAAGAGAATGATGTGCAGAAGAGTAGTAACAAAAAGGCAACAAACCCAAATTTTGTTGCAGCAAAGATGAAATTTCAAGAACTGAGTTCAAATTTAAATTTGAGTGTGGGTCGGTCAATCAGTTCAAACTCAAAATCTTTCACCTTTCCTTCCCAGGCTGATGATGCTTTATCAAAGAATGATAACAATATAAAAAATCATGAAACTAATTATATTACAGTTGGAGGTGCTTTGATTAAAGCCGTGTCAGAATGTGACAATAATCATTTAAAAATTACAATACAAAACTATATATCTGCAGCACAAAAGATCATTTAAAATCCAAAATCACCTTTCCAGCCTTGGCTTTAACTCCTCAGTGAATTGCACAATCTCTGTTGGAGAAGTCACTGGTTTGGCACTTTGAGCCTTGTCAGAAACCAACTTCCCCCAAGCATGCCTCAGCAGCATCTTTCTAAATCACAGTGAGAGGTATAAGTTGCTTGTAAGTTACTATTTTACAAAACAAAACCAAAAGGGAAAATAACTCTCAAGTCTAAAGAATCAGAGAGAGGAGTTTAAAGCACCTGATCTACAGAAGGATAAGAGCGGCCCGTGACCTTTACAATTTAATTACCTTCTCATGATCAGTGTAGTCAAGATAGCTGAAAGCCTAGAATAAACAAAACAAAAATATAATCTCATTTAAGAAATTGACAATTAAAATACTAGACCTTGTATCTGTATGAATAATAGATCCATCTGTTAATATCATCCTTAACTCTTGCAATATTTTTTTATTTACCCATCACTTAATCAATTCTAAATTATATCTAGTTAAATTATAATAACTCTTGATTAAATTCTAATTAAATTATAATAACGCTGAGCGGTACCAGTGTCTTCAGAGGTACCATCAGCAATGTTGTTGCCTCTCTTTGTTGGTCCTCCTCGGCAACACTTCCGTAACAGAAACTGTACCAGCGGTACCAGGGACACTTACAAAGGTCAAAAGCTTTGGAAATAAAAGCCTTACAAAGGTCAATCGTAACCTAACAAGACTGTCAAGAAAAATAAAAAAGCAAATAATCATAATCATAACGAAAGAAAACATGCTAGACAATGTGTTTTACCATGACAGCCCCCTACTAAGAAAACATGCTAGAAAATGTCAGTGGGTGCTGTCAGTTATAACACCAGTAAGCGGCTAAATCAGAGGTGCAACCAGTTAACAATCAAAAATAATAATGAATGAAATTGAAACGATTACGGACCTACGACACGAAGGTGATGGAAGGATTGAAGAAAGGCAACAGAGAATATGCCTACTAGGAAGTGTCACGGCACATCAATTTGGGGAAAACTTACCAATCGGAGGATCCACTAAGATCTGGAGCATCTGGAGGCGTTTTTACTTAGCGCTGGCCGATTAGAGTTGTTTAGCGCCGGCATATCTAAGTTTAATTGTAGTGACAGTCCTGAGAAACAAAGGTGACAGATCTTTATTGTACCAATTAGAAGCGGAGCAGTAAACAACGTTGAAAAGGGAAGATCGTGCCTACCTGAATTACTAAATGGCAACAAACGGAGTTGCGAGTTGATCGGAGGCAGGGGAGAAAGGCGTGGCCGGACGGAGGAGAAAGTCGTGGTGCGTGGCTTGAGGCGGAGAGGGTTTTGCATCTGGCGCCGGTGGGTTAGGGTTAGGGTTTGGGTCGGGAGGCGTTCTTAGCTGGCGGTCTTACACCGACGGGTTACAAAGAGCTAGGTGGTGCGTGGCTTGAGGCGGAGAGGGTTTTGCATCTGGTTTTACACAGCTCCCGACGGTGGAAAATTATAGTGCTTTATAAAGAGGGGTGAAATTTTAGGCTCAAAGAGTCGTTGAAAAAGATGCAAGATCGGAGATATGTTGATACCGAATTAATGAAAAAGATTTGAAAAAATCTTGCGAACTTGGAGAAGAAGAAAGGGATAATTTACTCAGAAAAAGGAAGGGGTTGGGTTCAGGGTTTAAGAATATAGCACCTGAGATAACATAAATTTTAAGTTTAGATCTACACCGTTCGATATGATGTAGCAATAATATTAAAGGGACACGTGCATTCCACTTTGATGATCGTATGGTCTGTATCAAAAGATAAATATTACGTTACATCAGAGGACTAGACTCGGGCATTTATCAACCGTTCAAGGTTTAAGTCAGTACTCTTTTTCTCATTGAACCCAAATTTTTTCAAAAATTACCCCAGCATGTTGTTCTGAAATTTAATTATTTCGTTCGTCCACGGATCATGGTGTCGGTATATCATTGGCCCACATCGTAGTCCACGGATCATGGTTTTGTTTCTAATGTCTTTGAATCGTTGATCTATATCCGACGGCTCCGATTGAAACAAACATTTCTAAAGGAATTCAAGTCAGATTTACCTCTTATTTTGTTATTCTACTTTGTATCCAAAATGCATCCAGAATTGTTATGTACCACAAATCACTTGAGTTGAACCATTAATTTTTAACATAAATAAAATAAAATAATAATTCTTAACATAAATAAATTAAATTAAGGACATATACTAAATTGAGTTGGACCGTTAATTTTTTGATATACAAAAAAAAAAAATCAAGAAAAAGAATAAGAATATCAGTTGACTCAAAGGCATAAATAAAAAGGAAACAAAGTTTGTGTTCATGAAATCTTGAAGTCCTTCCACTTGACCCGCTTCAAAAAAACACACACATCAATTGCAAGCTT
Organism: Carex sylvatica; assembly: GCA_964058845.1. NCBI lineage: Eukaryota > Viridiplantae > Streptophyta > Magnoliopsida > Poales > Cyperaceae > Carex > Carex sylvatica. The sequence goes on from CAXKVR010000936.1 coordinate 124,268, forward strand.
TTTCACAGGCTTGAATTTATAAATCGAAAATACAAAATCGAACCGACATGATCATGCATGCCAATTGCCACCACAAACTTATTACAAATATTATTTGTGCGTATCTCACGGTGATGGTAATTTCTTTTATAAAGATAGATGCTAAACATGCTACTTAAAACAATGACACTACTTTTGAAAGGAAAAATTAAAATGACACATGGGTGATACCGGTTTGTATAATTGATTAGAATATAATAAAATAAATAAATAATGAAGTTTTAATATTGTGCATTAATTAATACAAGACAATTAGTAAAGATTTATGGCTTAATTAAACCTTTAGGTCAATTAGACATTTTAAATTATAAGTTAGTCATCTAGACGTTTATAACTATTTTGTTTAAAATAGCCAATTACTTTTTATATTATTTGATCAAAAATTATATTGATCTTGAGGAAACTTATGAAACTAACAAATATATGTCATATTGTCATGTTGCCATGCTGGTAGGGGTGAAAACGGATTGGATACGAATTGGATAGTAGTAAAATGATATTTGTATCTGTTTTATTTTCGGATACGGATACGAACCGGATATTAAACGGATACATATGAATACAAATTACATATCAGATATCTGTAGATATATATAGAGTAAGTCTACCATACATTGCAATGCATAGGCACCTCTATGCATTGGACTATAAATCACCATATTCAAAGTCCAAATGACCGATCCAAACCGTTCATCTTGTTCTCCATATTAATATGTGCTTGGAGATCAAATTTTACATTTTTTGAAATTTTTTTACTATTTATTAAGCCACATTGAAAATCGCTGATCCAACGGTTACAGTAAAATCAAAAGGCACCGTTGGATCAGTAATTTTCAAAGTGACTTAATAAATAGTAAAAAAATTCCAAAAAATATAAAATTTGGTCACCAAGCACATATTAATATGGAGAACAAGTTGAACGGTTTGGATCGGTCATTTGGACTTTGAATCCGTGATTTATAGTCCAATGCATAGAGGTGCCTATGCATTGCAATGTATGGTAGCCGTACTCTATATATATATATATATATATATATATATATATATATATATATGTTTTTATAATACATATTAAATTATATGGTGTGTGTATTCAGATATGGATAATTAAAATTTAAAACCATATTTATACCATTATCCGCACAAATATTCGGATATCAAATATTTGTATCTAATTTTTGAATACGGATCCGAATTCAGTCAGATAATATCCGATCCATTTTCGTCTCTACATGTTGGCGATGTTAAAAAAGCACTATCCATAATACATATTGTTTTTCCTCATTGAAGTGTGCGTCATGCATCAATGAAAGCCCAAACTTTTGACTATCAAGTATCAACACATCCAATATGTATATTTTTATTTCCCAAAATAGTTATAAGTTAATTTTTTATAAAAGAATTGGAACCTCACTGATAAAATGATCTAAATCTAAAATAAATACTAGAGCTATTAAAATAAAAGTTAGAAAAATTTAAATCCTTTAAAATTAAATGCATGTGCACGACCCTACTTTTAATTATATTATTTATTGAATTCTAATTTCTAAGAGCAAGAAAAAAATAACCTATACAAATTATATAAATACAAAATTCTTTGCAGTAAAATTTTGGTTAATATCACTATGATCCCATATGTAATTAAGATGAATAAACATATATATAGCAAAATTTATTTTGGAAAATTATATTATTATATAAATTATATGTACCAGAGACAAAAGAAAAATGTATCATGGCGTATCAAAGCTGATCTGAAGTATTAGATACGTCTCGAGAGTGTATTGGTAGCGTATCGATATCTAATTAGTACAAGATCATATATGAAGTATTAAGAGTAACATAAATATCATAGAAAATATGTAAACTTAGAGAGAATATGCAAACACATATTACTTAGGAATTGAAAAGGCTATTAATACTATTTTGAAAATGCATCTTATTATGATTTATGACATCTTGAAAACATATATTAGCGTCCGCATACTTTTCAAAGCAATTCCGAATTGAATCCGAGTTCGACTCAAATTGATTTGGGTTAGATATCCTCCTATGTCCTTTGTACTGAGTGCGTATCTTAATTTTGAGATATCCTAGAGGATACGAATTCGTTACTAGGAAGGTTAAGTCAAGAGGATCTCGGCTCGAGACTGGATGCACAAGACCATATAATGCACTTTATATTATTATTTTTATTTTAGTAATTAAATATTTAACATTACTTCGTTATGAAATTTTTTATTTATAGAAATTATAAAATTCAGACATACCGAATAAAAAGAATATTTTGTATTAAATAGAATAAGATCAAACTCATTAAGTCCGATCCATATTTTATTTTTTTGAACTGTGGCAAAGGAAATTTTAAAATTAGATCTTCTATTTTAAGTCCGATCCATATCTAATTAAAAAAACATATATCTCATGATATATTAAAGATTAGATCTTCTATTTTAAAATTTTCATTAATATAATTATCTTTACATTTTTATTTGAAGACCATATTAAACGGTTCTAATAATCGATTGTTTAAATTTTAAAAATAAAGATACTGATTCATGGTATGAACCATTATGTGCCATGTATAGTACCGTACCTTCGCTCTAAAACTAATATAGAGAGAGAGAGAGAGAGAGAGAGAGAGAGAGAGAGTGTGTGAGTGACTAATGTGCATTCGTATGCATATGGGCTGATATGCATATGGTCTAAATTTGAAATTTTAAAATCCAAAACGTCGATCCGAACCGTTCATCTTGTTCTCCATATTAATATGTGATTGGAGACCAAATTTTATATTTTTCTGAATGTTTTTACTATTTATTAAGCCACTTTGAAAATTATTGATCCAACGGTGGCTTAACAAAACAGTAAAATCAGCAACCACCGTTGGATCAGCAATTTTCAAAGTGGCTTAATAAATAGTCAAAAAATTCAGAAAAATGTAAAATTTGGTCTCCAATCCAATATTAATATGGAAAACAAGATAAACGGTTCAGATCGACCTTTTGAATTTTGAAATTTCAAATTTGAATCGTATGCATATCGACAGATATGCATACGAATGCACATTAGTCACTCTCTATACATATATATATATATATCTTGACGTAGCATAATCATGATGCATGCATCGAACTAGTTTTACCATTCAATTTGTTCACTGCGTTAAAATAGAAATAACACGGACTGTTCCATTTTCCAAGCTTTATTAATTAATTATGTCTGTGTGTCATGCCTAAAATAGTAATTATTACTAGACCTCGACAAATCCAAATTAAGTCTAAGCTACGGCACATTAGGCCCACTAACATGTCATGAAATTAGTTATAACTTTTAACTAATCATATGGTCCAACGACTTTTTTAATAACAAAGAAGAGCACCATATATGATATATCACTATTCCAGAAGCCCACCACTGTTAGCTAAATTTTGTCAGGCAAATTAATGCGAACCTAGGAAACCACTTGGACTGTACTGATTGATCAAGTTAAAAACAGAAGGGGAATAAATTGTCATCTATATATTCTTGGTCTCTATTATTGGATCCACTATTATGGTTTATAATTTTAAAAGTAAAGGCTTGGATATCTTATATACAATTTAATTAAATAGATCAATATGTATAAATTTGATGTAATTTGAAAATCAACCGGTTATTGATGCAATGTTAATGATCGATGTGGCGTCAATAATAAGTTTGGAAACTCAACATTCTTTATAGGGGGAATTTCATATATATATACCACTCAAAAACTATGGAATTGCGCATTTTCCCCTCTATATTCTATTATTATATATTTACCATTCAAAATTATTATAACTCACATATTTACTCAATTAATTTAAAATTAAAATTAATTAGATTTAATCTTATATAAAATGTAATTAAACACTCCTTTCACCTTCCTCCTTTTCTTTGCTACGAAAATCCATGCCCCAATCACAACCCAATTTAAATTCTAAATTTTCCACGGCCATGGTTTTTTTTTGTAATTTTCTCACTCCCGTACGCAACTTCATAGTTCTTTAACAACCCTTTGGCACCACCTTCGGCACCCACCAAGCAAAACCCATTACATGAACCAACATGCATGTCATGATCTCAAATTGTGAAAGCAAAGCGAAAGGAGAAAGGAAATTTGCAGTAGTAATCTGGACAGCTAAGTTCAGAATTGGAGACAAGAACATAAGTTCATAATTGCGGAAATTAGTTAAGACGATCGCACCATCGTTGAATTTGCTGAAATAATTATATATTAATTTATAAAATATGTTGGATCAATTTAGATAACTCTACTTGTATTATAATTGCATTTAAATAGATAATCATTTGAACCGAACGGGTCATGAAAAGAAATAATAATTTGTTGAAGTTTCAACTCTTTTTTTTTTATGGTAAGAAGGCAATTGCCCATCTTACAATTTTTTATTAATAAAAATATTAATTACAAACAAAGAGTCTTAATGCCCTAGTGTCCACAAGCCTATAATAGAACTAATTAATATATTACACGTATGATTGAACTGGTAATACTATTTTGAAAACATCTCATAGCCCCTTATAATGTAGAACTAAAGAAATCTCAGCAGTTCATAAACCATCTGTTAATTTTCTGGGCTGTGTCACTGACTAAAATAGTAACAGTTTTCCTTTGATGAAGTTTCAACTCTTGTTCTCTGGCTTTTGCCAAAACTAATTATACTTTTCTCAAATCTTTTAAATTTCTCAATCTAATCTTGTAATTGCAAGGTTATTCATCAAATTCAATCCCAGTTCATCACACAATCTCTGGAAGATCACACAACCTGACCGCACCATTGTTGCCGGGAAGCTGTTCGATGAAATGCCTGAGAGAAAAGTAGCAATCAGAAGAGCTAGCTGGCATGATGAGTTGTAGTAACCAGTGGTAGTGCTCTTCATTTCCAACATGATCAACTAATTAGAAATGCATCAAGAACATCTCTTGTGCAAAAACTGAGGCAGCTAGTGTATGATTACCAATCCAAATCTAGAAGGGAGTTGTTTGAAGGAGAAAGGTCTATGAAATAGTTAGAAAATAGTGTAGGAAGAAGAAGGGAGTGTTTAATTATATTTTATATAAGATTAATCTAATTAATTTCAGTTTTTAATTAATTGGATAAATTTGTGAGTTATAAGAATTTTGAATGATAAATACACAATTATAGAATTTGGAGGGGGGAATACGTAATTTCATAGTTTTTGAGTGGTATATATGAAAGTCCCCCTTCTTTATATATTTATAATTTGATACACAAACTATTTAAATTATAGACAATATGTTTAAAATTTTATTTTTTCCTTTATTTCAATAATTATTTAATCAATTATCGTAGTTTTGAACTAAATATATATATAATTATTTATGAATATACCGAATATATAAAGTTAGAAAGAAAACGCTTCCAAAGTCGATCGGCTCCGGTATTTGACTAAATTAAACAGTCAAATTAGATTCATGTTATTGACAAAAGTGATGTATCTATATATACTTTAGGTTAGTTCAAGATCCACTTGAAATAATAGAATGCCATCATGGCGAGAAAATGGACACAAAAGTGACGTATATATAAGTCAAAAGAAGAAAGGGAATGCAATGTAGTTTGAAAATGGCTAATATGTTTTGACATGTGCATGAATAGCTAAATTGGTTAACATGTTTCAATCACAAAATTAAAATTGGAGCACACATTAATAAAAAATAATCGTTGTAGTTTCATTTTATAAGAATATATAGTTGTTACTTGTTAATAATATTTTTTGTAAAATTTAAAAACTTTATAAGATAAAGATGCGAATTTTTAAACCCTAAAAAGAAGATGTGAATTTTTAAACCCTTTTCTCTATACCTTCTTTTGCTTTTTAGTAGCTACTAAGACTAAATTTAAATAAAAATATTAACAATACTATTTTGACTTCATGCAGTAATACATAGGAGCTGTAAACGAAGTGGATAATATATGATCCTTATTTGATATGTATTCAAAAATTAAATACAGATATTTGATATCTGAATATTTGTGCATATACAATTATCAATATGATTTTAAATTTTAATTATTAGTATTCAAATCGTAGATATGTACTGTATAATTTAATATATACTATGAAAAAAATTATGTTATTCATTATTATATTTAAATAAATATTTTGAACTTTGATATACTTTTTTTTTTAATAAATATCCGATTCAATTTGTATAATTTGTATTAAAAAACTAAACCCAAATACGGATAAAATTTTATTACTAACTGCTCAGTATCAGATCCATTTTCATTCTGCGGTACAAGTTATATTTTTTATAATTCTAACTAGATCTATTCACCGTGCACTGCGTGAAACTAAAACAAGGCCGTTAATATCTTTACCCGTTTAGATCCGTAGTTAAGATAATTGTATCAACATAGGCTTTCTTTATTGCTAACAGCTACTTAATTATAAGACTCATTGATACAAATATTAGGTTCCCCATCATTTTTGTTGTACTATTTCTGGTACCGGTAGAACTGCAATTATTGTGTGTATATATATATATGGTTTGAGTTGACTTGGCAGAAAATGGTAAAAAAATATTCTTTAAATTGTAAATAGTATAGTTAATAAAATAAAGTAAAATTATTTCTATAGAGTCTGTAACTAGCGTTGTTAGATTCAGATAGTAATATTCTTCCTTGTTAATCCAGACCATCCGATTTAAAAGACCTTCATATAAAAATGTACTTGGAAATCTTGAAATTCAATTATACAAATTTTTTTAAATATATAAAAAATCACCGCTTTTTAGTTAATTTATAATATTTTATATCAAGTGATTTTTTTTTATCTTCTACCACTTAATACTTTCTGGGTTCTGTGACTCTGATTATTGGGTTATCAATTAAGTACCATCTCTGCCCACTTTCTTCTAAAAACCCACTACCATATATACACTCAAACTGTTTGAAAAATTCCTGAACCAACTTACTTGCATGCTTGACAAAATTCCTCACCTAGCCTCCATGAAATTCACTGTAGCTCTTCTCGAAATAGTTTGCTCAGCGGGAGGAGTATATAACAGGACCCCTCCAGTTTTGGTTAACTAGCTAGGCACACGCATTTAACAACGCAACGCAAAGATTATAATACACTAAGAGAGTCAGTAAATTGTTAAGTACTTGAGAGTTTTGAATCATGAAAATATATCTGAGGTGGAGGTGTGTCTATGTTGTAGGAAATTTGAATTATCTCATCTAGGCAACTCGAGATGTCAACACAACGCTTTAAGTTCATAAATTTTAGTATTAAAATGCCAAAAAATTTAGGTGGAGGCCGTACACGTTTTTTTAGATAATAAAAAAATTTGTTGTTTTTAACAAATTTTCTTCTATAAATACTTGAGACAATATACCCCTTGATCTCAAAGTTGTAGGCCATGTCAAAAATTAAATGTTTGGCCCCTTTAACAGTCAAAGTTGTAGGACATTAGTTATATGCATGGAAAAATTAAAGTCAAAATTGTCAGTGAAAAATCAAATAATGTTATCTAAATTAAGCCAAGAAGGAACGCTTATGGAAATTCTTCTGCGAAATAAGGTAGATTGAGTAATTCATATAAAATTTAATTTGGGTATTAATAAAAATTTCGGTGATAGTTTGTTGACCAATATATTCAAATTTTTAATATGTTATAAATTGAAGAGAATACTAATATTTGTATATCACTAAATGTACAATAGATGGACCGATTAGTAAGGTTGTAACAAAAACAAAAATTCGGCCTTAAGATTTAAAGCGGCAGATAGATTGTATGCATTGATTGCATTCTGCACAACACAACATGGTTCGTTCGTATTGTCATTTCCATTGAAAAAAAGATAGAGACACACATCACATTACATGAATATATTTTTTCCACTAACATATCACTCTATGTCGTATGGTTCGTATTGTCATTTCCATTGTTACTTTCTTTTTTACCTATTCCTTTTAAGATGAGATAGAATGACTGGAACCCAGGATTCTTAAAAATGAGATGTTAGTCTCATTTTATTTACCTAATTAATGTATAATTATTTTTACAAAAAAATTACCTAATTAATTAATTTGTGTTACATGCATAATTAACTCTTTCAATTATATATATATAATTGTAGTCCGTTCCAATTTGACGATCCGTACACCCTGCTGGGGATCTCGATCGGGACGTCTAGTGTTCATAAGAGTAGTGGCCAACTTAATTTAATTCAGAACAAATTAATCAAATGGATATATATATATATACCTCATCAAAGGAACATGCATTAATTATTAATTAATTGGTTACGGAAATGAGTGGTCCTGATGGGTTTGACCATTTAATTATTAGCCTATATATACATATGAGTGCTCTAATGTTTTTATTAATTACAAGTTAATTTGTTTTTGGTTCTCTCAACATTTTACTGATTTTGTAAGTGGCAACTGGTAGGTAGGTAGCTAATTAAGTCCTTTAATTTATGTACTCTTCATTATTTAATTTTAGTTAGTGCTTCATTCTCATGATTTCTATAGAATTCACATTGGAGTCTCAAATATCTCAAGCTTTATGAGTTGATACATTGAAATTAATTAAATCTAGACCGTTTCAAATCTTTTCTACACGAATCTCAAAGCACAATAATAAAATATGATGACCAGTGGACGCAATAAAAAAAAAGGGTAACCGGATATATTTTCCGGTTACAAAGCGAAGAAAAAAGGGTAATCGGTTAAAAGAAAAAGGGGTAATCGGTGACGTTAGCGGGGACTTCATTAGCGACAGAGCAACTGCGACCGACTCTTCTGCGACTGATTTCAGCCTTTTGTGACCAGCGCCCCCTTCTGCGACTGATTTGATCGGTCGCAGAATGGTTGTTCTGTTGTAGTGATATAAAAATATCAGTTAGACTATCATAATTTTTTTTCTAATTTCTTTTCTATGTCAGGTCTGTGCAGCTCATCAGATGTCCTGTTTTCACAACTGGCTGGTTTGGACATTTTTGAAAAAAGATAAAAGTGTGGTTATAAATAATAATTTGTTATTAGCGATGGGTATTAATAAAAATATCGGTTAGATTACCATCATTTTTTTTCTAATTTCTTTTCTATATCAGATCTGTACAGCTCAAATGTCATGTTTTCATAACTTTGATATGTGATTTGATTTTTCATCAATCCCTAGTACGTTCACAAGATTTTTTAGTAACTTGACATAAAAATTGAAAAGCAGATTTTCTAAATTTAATTTACAGTGTTCAGAAGATTTCATGATTTGATTTTTCATTAGGTTCAAATAAATTAGTAGGCTGCCTAACTTTATTGTACTAAGATTTTGCGTAACTTTTAAATTTCCGTACGTATAAAATATGTGGGGAGCAGAACTTGTCCGAATATGCGTATTACAGGGCTACGAAATCCGGACTCTTGAATCTGAGTCAAAATTCGTGTTATCCTGAATCTGACTCAACGAAGCGACTCCGTTTAATTTAAAGGAGCATCAGCGACCACTTCGGAGTAGGTCCGATGCCCATTGGACCTACTTTGGTTCGATGGGTGATCTGACCATCCAATTGCATCAAGAATCGTGCGCTCCGTATTAAAATCCGTATGAGTTTTTATCAATTATTATACGCACAGATCTTAATGCTAATCGTACGGTGATAGAGCTAATTGAACCTAAAAGTAGGTCCAATGCTCATATCTCATCAGCGACTACTAGTTCCTCTCAAAAAAAAAAGACTACGACTACTAGTGCATAGTACAGCAGAGGATGAAAATGGTGATGCTACTCTCTTGAACTCGGAATTGGACTTAAGAGACAGCTGAAGAAGAGTGGACAAAAATGGTAAGAGGAAGGAGAAACAGGTCAAATCTAATGACAGAAATGTGTCAAAGGATAGTAGCTAGGGATATACTTGGTGGGAGAGGTGAGGAGGCTAAGAAGCGTGAGCCTGACTTGGCATTTGCACAGCTAGATAAGTATATACATGTTAAGTCGGGTCCTGGAGCCACGTCTGGGAACCATAAAGCAGTGCCGATGAATGAAGAGACAGGGAATGAGAGAAGGAGATAATATAGAATTAATGCAGATGCAAAAAATAGAAAAAAGCGCAGACTGATGCCTCGTTAGTAAGGCTCTTGTTTTTCTTTTATTTTTCATCATATTAAATGTTGTAGTTTGTTGAATTAATGAAGAGAGTTGGACATATTTGTTGATACCTTTGATTACTTTTGTAATATCTATAAGCCAACCTTACAAGTTACAACTGGCCACATATATTTGCAATTCTTGGACCTAACCAAAGAAGCTCATAATTTATGTAACTGAAGTCAATATGTTTTGCTTGTTCCATCGCTCAGTTCAAATAAGGTTGCAGGTCCTCATAGACGCAACATACTTCCCTGGTCGGCTGAAGAGGAAAATGCTCTTAGAGTACATATTTTTCTTAGATTAACCATTTTTCTTATTTGTTTGATATTTATGTGCTTCATGTTAATTGTAATCTTAATTTGCTTTCTATATATTATGTTATTCTATATATTTATGCCTATACTATAAGTTTTGTTAAACAAAATTTAGTATAAACGTTTCAGTTAACAGAAATGTAGCATGCATAGTTGAACAGTTGAGAGTTTGTATAATTGAGTCTAAATTGACGAGAAACATTGAGGTCATTTCTGTCACATTGAGTCTAAATTTTCTTACCGTTTTTACTACATTTACTATTGAGATTACCGAACTGGTACTGGTACCAGTGACGTAGCATGCATGTTTTACCGAACTGGTACTGGTACAAGGACAGTACCGATCTGGAACTATGCTGACAGGTGCTATTTACAGTATTTATTTCTAGAGGACTTTGCTGAGTACAGGGTAGAGCAATAGAGACAAACCTGTATGCAAGATTTAAGTGTGATTCAATCAAGATTACCCTCACTGCTCGGTACCAATATGGTAACATCCATATCTTTCTTTTTGTTTTTTCTTTTTCCTTTATTACAATTTTGTGAAGCTAATTGAACCATGATTACATGCTGGTATTTACATGTCAATAACTGAAACTGAATTTAATCCATCTCTTTTTCTTCTTTCTTTCACTAGGAACCATGACAGCAAGGTCGCGAAATGACATACTTGCCCTCATAGTAGATGCTGGTCAGCACCTAGAAAAACATGAACTAGTAAATGAAATCTCGTCAGAATCAGATCCTGACATATCAACTGTTCTTTTGGAATTAATTAAAAAGGCTCAAGAAACTAGCAATCTCGAATTCATACTAGAGGACAATGCACCTGTGGATCCTTGCCTCACTTTTAATTCTAACAATGATTGAGAATTTATGAGAACTGCCGTACTTGCTGTTCTAAATATCCCAATTTTAGACTCGATCACGAGCTTGACTTTGGATTTGGATGAAGAGAGGCAAGATGTTTGCTATATGGATGGATCTTGGGGGAAGCAGTGGTAAATTGTATTTTGAAGGTTTTACTTTTCCAATTTTTAGAAGCTAGATATTAAATTGTATTTCTAGAGGACCTATTTGGAAAAGTTGAAGATGTATCTTAGTTGATGGGCTAGTGTATCAGGTTAAAAGGGGCATTCAGGGGATACTGGTATTTACTGGTATTGGCGTAGATAGAAGGAAAATAGCATAAATGTGGTTTCTCTTGCATATGTAATATGTAACTTTTTTGGTTCAATGAAAAGGATGGTCTACGGGCATCATATGTAATATATAACTGTATGATTCGAAATTAATTTGATGATACATGTATAAAGTTCGCAACTCTTATATTTAATAAAATATTAAACAAGTGAGAACTATAACAATTCAATAAAATTTGTCATATTTGTCATATATTGAGAAATATAGCAAGCTGCCAAAAATCGTGTGTTAATAACAATTCAATAAAAAAAATTATCAAACTAAACCAACTAGAATACCCTCATGTGCTTATAGTAGGGACCCTTCGTATTCAAATCTGTGGAGAACTGTTCTAAAACAGAAGGATTCAAAATTATAATTGTTAGTTTATTTACTATAATAAAAAATAGCGTACATTATTAATAGAATATAAAATAATATCTTGTAATAAAAAAAATCAAATTCTTCTCTTAATAAGTCTCTTACTATAAAAGAACACTGGAGTTACACTCACTGGGTCGAAAGCATGAACTCATGTTTCCATAAGATGCTTAAATCCATCGGTTGTCATTGCAACATTCAGATTCTCCTCAGAAGCAAATAATACATCCTCATTAAGAGGGATAGTATATTGTAACGGCTAGTTTTTATTTGTCTTGTAAGTATAAATAGAGTCACTTGTAATAAAAAAAATATATATATATTACAATATAATATGCTTCTTCTTTTTTTTTTAAATCTCTCTTTGTCTTACAAAAAAATAACGGTAGCTAGACTGCAAGAGAAAAAATTATTTAAAACATCATCGCTTTTGGGATTTAGAACTTTTTGGTGTTAGCAACATTTTGGATGTCATCAAGAATGATGTATTAATTGTCTTATTTTATATAAAACTTTGTTGTTTGATAATTCAAGACAATTCAATTTTAATTGTCTTCTTTAATTACTTGTTTGGATAACAGTTCGTTAATGCAATTTTTGATGTTGTGTACTAATTAATTACAATGGGGTCCTGCATGCATAAGTCCTATTAGCAGACGGAATGTAGATTTTAAGGTTTTACCAAATTATTTTACTAATTATTTCATCAAAAATTATACTTGCTAAATGCCAATTATCATGCATGCATGTATAATTAATTATATATGTTTTTTGTGCCTCAATTACATCCGGAATGAGGTAGGTCTCAAATATAATACATAAACTGCTTGAATGCTAGGTTGATGCCCATTTCTATTATACATACAACTTTTATATTTTAATCTAATAAGTTGATATATTTCGGCACTTTTGTTGAAGTAATTTGGCATACTAAAATTAAATTAGTTCTCCCAAAAATATATACTAAAATAAATACGCAATTTAATTTCTAGAATCTAAATCATTATCTCAGAACGTTCTGTTAAAGATAGGCCCAACTGATTTCAATTTGGAGCCATCTAAATTTGTTTGTTCACATAATTTTATTTAATAAAGTAGATATGAGTATGACTGTAGTTAGTCTCTGTCTGTAGGATATTTGATCATTCCTTATATATATATATATATATATATGCATGTTATCTAGCATTTAGTGGGGTGGGTACAATACAAGTACACCAATAGATGGCTCAGTTAGGAACAAGAGGAGGTGAAATCAAGCAAAGCAAAGCAAAGCACTACTGACTGAATTTTAAAAAGTGGTTCTTGATTCGTAGTACTTACAAAAAAAATGCCCATTATGAACTGAACTACTGACTGGGCTTGTAGAAAATAGAAAGTGAGTTATGCTGGGACTACTTTGTTCTCAGTTCAATAGTTTGTATTTTCGAATTGTTTAGACTTATCTGGGGTAGAAAAAATTAATGTTGTTCTACAAATCAAATTTCTCTTGTTTGAACTTTGAATACTTTTTTCTCTTACTCGTAACTCGACTAATTTATGTAATAAAAAAAGCTATACGAAATTGAAAGCATTGGTTTATCAATGATATTGGAAGGGCAGATTTTTCCATGTTAATCTTTGAAAATACGAAGGACATACATAGGGGTTCTTTTTGGCACCAAAAACCCTTACCACTCCTGTACTGCTAGAGTACATAACTAATGCTTATTTTGGTAGACAAGAGGAAGGAGGTCATGTCAAGATGTTATCTGATCAAGGATGCACCACGATGGAGATCTCACCATACTTCTTTTTTTTAAACTAAGCAAATGTAGTTCAAAGACTTTACTTTCATCTGCTCTCATTCTTAGCTTTAATGTAAGTTCCACATTTTCATTTAACATGACAGGACAGAGTTGGAGGTGATGTCGGACAAAGAAGTCAAATTTGAGATTGAAGCACTGTCTGCTAACATAGACAAGTGTGGACTGGAGGGCACATGGTGAGGTTATGCAAATTTGGGATGTCATAGGAAGACGAGAGTTTCGAATGTACTTAATTACATGGGTAGGGAGCATAAGGATTTGGCCCACAAACTGGCCAATTTGGGCAGGGTCAGTAACATGGTGTATCAGGGTAGCACATTTCCACTTGATTTTAAAAAATAATTTGTTTAAAATCTGTGTGTTTATTTTATGAGGGGAGGCTAGTCGAGGAGTTCACCCTGCCAAGCTTTCATTCTTTTATCCCAGCTCTACACAAATAAATACAAATTACACAGGTTTTAATGATATAAACTTAAATTTACTGCGTAGAAGGAAGACACTCATCTTTAATTTATTCCATGCGAGATGTTGGCTCACTATTCCGAGAGATCTCTTTAGGCTACAATCGCCACCGTTTGCTCCTGCAATAAGAAGATTTAACAGTTAAAAACAAAGCTGATTAGAAACATATTGTGATAATATCAAATAAATAAAAATCATATTTCAGTGAGACAATTACTAACCTTATCTTGGCTCGGATTGTACTATTAACTGTGATAGATTTCAGCACATGACACCAACACAGTATAAAGATAATGCAAATAGATAAACAATGGACAAAAAAAAGAAAGAATACGAAGATACGAACCATTTTTATTTGATAGAAAGAAGGAATATAGAAGTTTGTACTACCTCCAACAACAAAGTTTTACTGACTGTATAGTGCTCAGTACCAGTATTATGGGTGTGTCACCTGTTGCAAGAAGTCGGAAGCTAACTTCTAATCTTGCCATGACTAATCTAAAGACAAAATGTGATAGATTTGACAAATTAGAGAAACATTTTTCATGTTAATTTTTATATTCATGCAGACCTAATATAGCTTTGTAAACAATGCATCCGTTGTTCCACTATAAAGTAGTAAACATTACATTTTAAAAAATAGTAAATTAGGGGTGCTAATGAACAGGAACTCGCTCAAAACTTGGCCCAGCCCATTCATTCTTTCATGAAAACCTGACTCGGCTCAGCTCAACTTTGAAGAATAAAGCCCGACTCGGCTCAAACCCAATTAATTGTAGTATATTTCAAAGGCATTTTTAAAAATTCAGAAACAAAATTTATAACAGTAAACTAAACAAATAAGTTGAGTTCAAAATGGTATATGGCCCAATTAGAGACAACAATCTTCACATTACAAATCAAATGTTAATTAAAAGCCATGAGAATCAACATGCTCAAATTTCCTAACAGCAGTCATAAGATTAATGATGTCCCTGAGAGTTGCAAATAAGACTTATCAAGTAAATTAAAGTAAAAAAAGAAAAGTACAGTTAAACAATAATAAAAAAAGTGACCTTCAAAAGAAACTTTTGGGAATCAGCAGCTGTCTTGATGTCTCCAGTGGTATAATCCGAATGGTCAGGGGAATAAGACAGCCCAGTTCCAGCTGGAGAGTCCAAGTAGATTATACTAGAGACCTGAGAACATACAAAATATTATACAATTACTCAATAAAATGAGAAATAAAAATACAAGGAAGCATGCATGAATTACCCCCCAAATGAAGAACATGCCAGGTTAGTTGGCAAACCAACCAACCAGTATATAATTGTCTAAAACAAGACTGGGTTAAATAAATAGCATCTGACATGTTTACAGGAGGAGATAGGAGTAGGTCAGATGCCCATTGGACCTATTTTTAGGTTCGATGGGCTCTATCACTGTACGATCAGCATCAAGATCTGTGTGCACGGATTTTAATACCGATTGCACGAATCTTGATGCATTTGGATGGTCACAACACCCATCGAACCAAAGTAGGTCCAATGGGCATCGGACCTACTCCGAGATGTTACAGGAGATACCAGATTATGAATTTGTTATAGCCAACAAGTGTCACACTAACATTTCATATGCACAAGTATTCATTAAGTTCTTCCATATACTGTCATAATTACAAGTTATACACACCATGCCTATACAAATATATATATACATATTAGCGTACTAGCTACTTAATTACTGACTAACCTGTAACTGAAATAGGACCAAAAGCACAAATTTACAAACACCATGCATTAACTAATTAATGTATCTTCACTAACCATAAACAAAGTAAAGAGCAAAATATATGGTAGAGTCTCAAATTTACATATGCTACGTGTAAAAGTAAAACAAACTAGGTAAAAATTGATGGGATTATCTGCTTTCATGGTACCACTGATACACTATAATCCAAATACGCTGTAGCATTTGATGATTACAACCACCAGTTTTGCTTGTCAGTAACCTTTTAATAATAGAGAAAGTATTTCAGAGAACAAAAGTTTGCTTGTCAGTAACCTTTCAAACCATGCTAAAATACAGAAAATTTGAGCTTTGCAAATTGGACCTTGAGATGTTTGTAGCTCAGATGGTATGAACTGAATATAGACTAGTTTCTATTTTATCCTAGAAAGAATTTACAAAGCAATAGGAAAACATGGAGGAAAGTCACACCTACTTGATTATCTGCAATGCTATTATTGAAGCTATTCGTGTCTGGAGCTACAAAGGGAAACAGTGACATGTAAGAATCAGAAAAAAAAAAAAAGTATTTATAATTCTCATTTCATCTTTGACTGTTTGCATATCAAATTCGTATTTACATGAGGAGATCAAACTGCTTGTATCTTGATTCTGTTTTCGCGTACATATGATTCACTTGAGAGAAAAATTATTTACAAAAAGATAGAAAGAAGAGCACCTCTTTGTGCCAACACTTTCTTCTTTTCCTTAACTCCAGAGAGGTTCTCTCTTTCTCCAACTCACTCTATAAACAAAATTTGATTTCTTCAATTGTGAGACAACTTCATTTTTTAAATCAATCTGAGCATTGTTTTTTTAATGAGACTGTAGGTCAAACTTTGAAAAAAGACAAGTTAATTACCATGCCCCTATAAAAACAGACATTAAACAAAAAATAAGGAAAGAGAAGAGGGCATTAGCACTAACTTGCCAATTAATACATACAAGCCTTTGCTGGTATGGTACAAAACTATAAAAAATACAAAATAACTTAAAATTGGTTACCATTCTATTCCAAATACATACAGATATTTTTAAATTCAAAACATACATTTTTTTTGTTCAGTTCATCTTTTGCTTACCAGTATCATGGACATCAGTATCAGTATCACAGAAAGATAGAATCGGACTGGTACTTGATAGTTTCAAAATGTAGCATACAAATGCAATTTAAAAAATAGGATACATTTTTTGTGTTCAGTTCATCTTTTGCTTACCAGTATCACAGAAAGATAGAATCGAACTGGTACTTGATAGTTCAAAATGTAGCAGTAAATGATAAATCACTGTATTGGATATCAGTACCAGTATCATGGTTTAACAAAACCCATTAATCACTTAAAAACCTTGAACCTAATCGCAATTTAACAAAACCCACAAAATAAAATCAGTACCAGTATCATGGTTTTCTATCCAATTTAAGCAGCTCAGAGAAAGAAAAAGAGAGAGAGAGAGAGAGCACCTGAGAGGAGAGAAGATCGAAACTGGAGAGCGATGGTGCGAGAGAGAAATGGAGTCTGGAGAGTGAGAGCTCAGGTTCGACAGGGAGAAGCTAAGGAAGGAATGGTTTAACTCAATGGGTAGATCGGCTAGGATCAGATCGACTTGCTAAGCGAAACAGAGATTTATTTCGAGTTCAAGCCGAGTTCGGGCTCAACTCGAATTGAGCTCAGCTCAATTTGACTCATTCAAGAGCCCAGCTCAAAGCCCATGAGCCGGTGGCTCGTTTAGCAGGCCCAGGTCAATTAATAGGAGTACGCAATATATTCTGTTTGTATCGAGTCAAACATTTGCCTATGTTAACTAGATATGACTTCTGAAACTTAACAACAGGATAACCATCTATCAATGTGCACCCGAACTAAAAATAATATGTACGTATATAGAGTACAACATCCTCTGATTATCTGACATAACGGAAAGTCAATTCATCTGTCTATAATTCAAAAGTTATATTTACCATTAGAACAATTTGTATGCTCAAGCATTGAATAGACCAGTAGAGTATGTGGCTGGTTCATACAACATTCACAATACACCAAGAATGTGATGTTGAGCATGACAGATCTAAGCAAATAGGTTTTGGGTACAAAAGAATATTGAACAATGAATTTCAAAACAGTGTAAAACAAAGATAGAATGCGTACATTTGGTGCCATGATCAAACCCCAGCCTGGGTAACATTTCACAATGCTAATGAACCACATATAATGTGGCAATGACCTGCCTACTATTAACACAACGTTGTCAGGATCCAGATTATATTGTAGTGCCATTTCATTATCTCTAATCAAAGTCTACTAATTTAATTGCAAAATCTTCGGACTAACTAAAACATGAGGGATAGTTATTGGGCAAACTAACAATTGTCTCGAGGGAATACAGTATAAACTTTCTAAAATGTGAAGATGAAATCCTTTTTGGCATTTTCAAAACAATTTCTCGAGGCAAAATAACATCACAATACACCAAGTAGGGACAAATTAACCATTCGAACACTTAACTATATATGTTCTAATTTAATCTTACGCCAATATAAATGTAGAAATATTTTTAGGGCTCTGTTCTGCTTTGGGTGCCTAGAAGGTGAGGATCATGGTGACATCAGAGGCCAATGTTGGGAGATTCAGCTAGGACTTATCTCATATTACAACCATCCTTCTCGTTTCAGGTCGGACCATCACCTAAGCCCCGGATCAACCAACCAAGTATGAAGAAGAAGAAAAATATAGTGAAACAAAAGAAAAAGATAGATAAGAGAGGACATAACCTCAGCCAATGAATTACACATGATGAGTCAGCAACGAACTTATGTTGCGTCCAAGTCGACAAAAAGGCAAAACAGAAGTTATGACTGGTTTCCACTGGATTTTAAAAAAAATTGTTTAAAATGTGAGTTCAGCAATTTTACCTGAGTGGAGGTTTGTCTATGCGTGAACCCTGCCATGTTTTCATCCTTCTTACCCAGCTCTAGACATACACACAAATTACACAAATATTTTAATGATACAAACTTAAATTTATTGAGTAAAAGTAAAGACAACACTCATCTTTAATTTATTCCTTGCGAGCTATTGTGCTTAATATACCGAGAGGTCTCTGTAGGCTACAAACGCCACCGTTTGCTCCTGCAATAAAAAGATTTAACGGTTAAAAGGAAACCTGATTAGGAACATATTGTGATAATACCAAATAAAAAAAAAAAAAATTTCATAGTGAATTTAGATCTGTGAAAAAATTATTAACAATACCTGGGCTCAGATTGTACTTTAACTGTGATAGATTTCATCACATGACACCTACACAAAGTAGAAAGATATTGCAAATAGATAAACAATCGTCAAAAAAAGAAGAAATAATATGGAGATATGGAGATATGAACCATTTCTATTTGATCGAAAGAAGGAACATAGAAGTTTGTACTACCTGCACCAACAAAGTTTTTACTGACAATATAGAACTATAATATTATGGGGTGCACGTGTTGCCATGACTAACTTCTTATCTAAAGGCAAGAGGTGATAGATCTGACAAATTAGGGGAAATATATTTTCTAAGTTAATTGTTATTTTCACGCAGACCTTCTGTAGCTTTGTAAGTAGTGCATCCGTTGTTCCACTATCAAGTAGTACACACTACATTTTAAATAAAATTCAGCTGGTCAATTAATAGGAGTACGCAACATATTATGTTTGTATCGTGTAAGACATTTGCCTATGTTCACTAGATATATGACTTCTGAAACTTAACAACAATGATAACCATCTACCAATACCCACCCGAAATAAAAATAATATGTACATCTATAAAGTACAACATCCTCTGATTATCTGACATAATGGCAAGTCAATTCAGTACACATACTGACCAAAGGCTAATGTTTCGTATAATATAATAACCAGCTCCCAAAGTGCACCAGAAATTATAAAAGAAAAATAAGCAATACCTCATTATAATGTACCATCCACTTATTTCTTGACATCTCAGTGCTAATTTCCTAACAAGAAACAAAAAAAAAACCAATTAAAACAATGCATGCACACTTCAATATCTGAAACAACCAAGTTATTTATTAAATTACGAGATCCCCGGTACAATTCATTTATCTATAATACAAAAGTTAGATTTACCATTTGAACATTTTGTATGCTCAAGCATTGAATAGACCAGTATGTAAGTCTGCAGAGTATTTGGCTGGTTCATACAACATTCATAATACACCAAGGATGGGATGTTGAGCATGACAGGTATACGCAAATTGGTTTTGTGTACAAAACAAGTTCGAACAATGAATTTCAAAACAGAAAAAAAATAAAGATAGAATGCGTACTTTTGGTGCCATGATCAAACCCCTGCCATTATAACATTTCACAGTGCTAATGCACCACATATGATGTGGCAATGACCTGCCTACTGCTAAAATGCTACTGTTAACACAATGTTGCCATGACACATTATATTGTGGGGCTCTATTCTGCCTGGGTGCCACAAAACATAGAAGGTGAGGATCTTGGTGACAACAGAGACCAATGTTGGGAGATTCAGCTCAGGACTTATCTCAGCTTATAGCCATTCTTCTCGTTTCAGGTCTGACCATCACCTAAGCTTGGATCAACCAACCAAGGCAGAGAAAGAAATAAATATAGTGAAACAAAGTAAAACAATATATAAGAGAGGAGGAGATAACCTCAGCCAAAGAATTCCACATGAAAAATCAACAACAATCTAACATGAGCATCCAAGTCGACAAAAAGACAAAAGAGACAAGTTATGATAGGTTTCCACTGAATTTTAGAAAATAATTTGTTTAAAATCTGTGTTCAGCAATATAAACCGAGGGGAGGCTTGTCGAGGAGTGTACCCTGCCATGCTTTCATTCTTTTTTCCTAGCTCTACACAAATAAACAAAAATTACACAATTGTTTTAATGATATAAACTTAAATTTATTGAGCAAAAGTAAAGAAGACACTAATCTTTAATTTATTACATGCGAGCCATTGTGCTCAATCTACCGAGAGGTCTCTATAGGCTACGAACGCCACAGTTTGCTCCTGCAATAAAAATATTTAAGGGTTAAAAGCAAACCTGACTAGAAACATATTGGGATAATACTGATAGTGAATCTAGATCTCTGATACAATTATTAACCTTATCTGAGCTCGTATTGTACTATTAACGGTGATAGATTTCATGTGGCTGGTTCATACAACATTCACAATACACCAAGAATGTGATGTTGAGCATGACAGAGCTATGCAAATTGGCTTTGGGTACAAAGGAAGATTGAACAATGAATTTCAAAATAGTATAAAACAAAGATATAATACGTACATTTGGTGCCATGATCAAACCCCAGCCAGTAGAACATTTCACAATGCTAATGAACCACATAAGATGTGGCAATGACCTGCCTACTGTTAACACAACGTTGTAAGGACACAGATTATATTGTAGTGCCATTTTATTATCTCTAATCAAAGTCTACCAATTTAATTGCAAAATCTTCGGACTAACTAAAACATGAGGGATAGTTATGGGGCACAAAAACAATAGTCTCGAGAGAATATAGTTTGAACTTTCTAAAATGTGAAGATTTAATCCTATTTGCCATTTTCAAAACAATTTGTCGAGGGAAAATAACATCACAATACACCAAGTAGGGACAAATTAACCATTCGACCACTTAACTATATATGCTATAATTTAATCTTACGCCTATATAAATGTAGAATGACATTTGGGGCACTGTTCTGCTTCGGGTACCACAAAGCGGTGAGGATCTTGGGGACATCAGAAGCCAATGTTGGGAGATTCAGCTCAGGACTTATCTCAGTCTACAACCATCCTTCTTGTTTCAGGTCTGACCATCACATAAGCTTGAATCAACCAACCACGTAAGAAGAAGAAAATAATATAGGGAAACAAAGGAAAATAGATAAGAGAGGACATAACCTCAGCCAAAGAATTACACATGATGAGTCAGCAACGAACTTACATGACCATCCAAGTCAACAAAAAGGCAAAAAAGAGAAGTTATGACTGGTTCAACTGGATTTAAAAAAAAATTCTTTAAAATCTGTGTTCGGCAATATTACCTAAGTGGAGGCCTATCGAGGTGTGTACCCTGCCAAGCTTTCATTCCTCTTTGCTAGCTCTACACAAATAAACACAAATTACACAAATGTTTTAATGATATAAACTTAAATTTATTCAGTAAAAGTAAAGAAGACACCTATCTTTAATTTATTCCATGCGAGATGTTGGCTCAATATACCGAGAGGTCTCTGTAGGCTACAATCGCCACAGTTTGCTCCTGCAATAAAAAGATTTAACAGTTATAATACAAAATGTGAAGATGAAATCCTATTTTCCATATTCCAAACAATTTCTCGAGGCAAAATAACATCACAATACAAAGTAGGGACAAATTAACCATTTAAGCCCTGAACTATATATGTTCTAATTTAAATCATACGCATACATATATGTAGAATTACAATGGGGTCTCTGTTCTTCTTTCGATACCACAAAATGTAGGTGAGGATCTTGTGACATCAGAAGCCAATGTTGGGAGACTCAGCTGAGGAATTAACTAAGCTTGCAACCACCCTTCCTGTTTCATGTCTGACCATCACCTATGCTCAACCAACAATGGAAGAGAGAAAAAATATAGTGAAATAATTAAAAAGACAGAAAAGAGAGGACATAATATCAGCCAAAGAATTACACATGATGAGTCAGCAACAAACTTACATTAGCATCCGAGTCGACAAAAATTTAAAACAGAGATGTTATGACTAGTTTCCACTGGATTTTAAAAAAATCTGTGTTCGGCAATATTATTTGAGTGGAGTCTTGTCGAGACGTGTATACTGCCAACCTTTCATTCTTCTTTTCCCAGCTCTACACAAATAAACACAAATTACACAAAAGTTTTAATATTATAAGCTTAAATTTATTGAGTAAAAGTAAAGAAGGCACTCATCTTTAAATCTATTGAGTAAAAGTAAACACAAATTACACAAATATATCAAGAGCTCTGTAGGCTACAGTCGCCACAGTTTGCTCCTGTAATAAAAAGATTTAACAGTTAAAAATAAAACAAGATTAGAAACATATTTCGATAATAACAAATAAATAAATAAACATATTTTGATAGTGAATCTAGATCTATGATACAATTATTAACCTTATATGAGCTCATATTGTACTAATAATTGTGATAGATTTCAGCACATGACACCTACATAAAGTAGAAAGATCATGGAAATAGATAAACAATCGACAAAAAAGAAGAAAGAATGATATGAACCATTTCTATTTGATAGAAAGAAGAAACATAGAATTTTGTACTACCTCCACCAACAATTTTTTTACTGACAATATGGAACTATTTAGCAAGTATTATGGGGTGCCACCTGTTGCCATGACTAACTTCTCATTTAAAGGCAAGAGGTGATAGATCTGATAAATTAGGGAAATACATTTTCCATGTTAATTTTTGTTTTCACGCAGACCTTCAGTAGCTTTGTAAGCAGTACATCCTCGTGCTAGTTTCCTAACATAAAACAAAAAACAACCCAAATTAAAACAAAGCAGGCACGTGATCTGATTTGCCAACATAACAAGAAGTCAATTAAACAAAAGGTCAATGTTTCGCATAATATGATAACCAGCTACCAAAGTGCACCATAAATTAGAAGAAGAAAAAGGCTATACCTCTTTATACTGTAACATCCTCTTATTACGTGGCATTGCAATCAGTCAAGTCAACACAAATGACAGATTTGGAATGAATGGCTACTCCTAACCTCGTGCTTCTTTCCTAACCAAAAACAAAAAAAACACTCGATAAAGGAAAACAATATTAGAAACATAGTGGTGATAATAAAAGAGAAAAAGTTCTTCTGAGGATGCATTAAGATCTCCTATTTGTTACGTTATTCTATTTGGTAACATTATGTCATCATCCACTCAAATAGAGAAATCTACAACATATTGTATGCTAAAAGAAAACCAGAATAACGGTAGTAGTGAAATTCCAGAGATTCTTAACCTGATCTTGTCTGGAAAAAACGTGATTGTACTATTTAACTGTGAAAGATTTCAGCCTATGACACCTACACGGTATAAAGTTACTACAAATAGATAAACACTCAATAAAAAAAGAGACGTCAAAAATAGACTACAGTAGAAGCCTAAAACTAAAAGATGAAAGAACAAATATGAATCGTTTCAATTTAAACAAAAGAAGGACAATATTAAGTTCGTACTGCCTCTATCCACAAAGCTTTTAATGACTATTTGAGAGTAGGTTCGATGGGGCATTGCACCTACTTTTAGGTTCAATTAGCTCTAACACCGTAAGATTAGCATTAAGATCTGTGCGCACGAAAATTGATACAGATGCGCACGAATTTTAATATGGACCGCACGAATCTTGATGCCATCGGATAGTCACTACACCGATCGAACCGAAGTAGGTCATCGGACCTACTCTGAACACTTAAATTTCTACACAGAAAAAAATCTCGTAAAAGCATAAAAACACGATACACCGCTAGAACCGAAGTCGAACCGAAGTAGGTCATCGGACCTACTCTGAACACTTTCATGACAGTATACTATGATAGATTTCAGCATATGACGCCTACACAGTGAAAAAAAATTCTCGTAAAAGCATAAGAACTCGATAAAAGAAGAAACGTCAAAATATACTATGATAGATTTCAGCATATGACGAACAGATCTACGAGAAAATAATCTTCAGTATCAAGAAATACAACGGAAATGAAATAAACTGAGAGAACAAACATAAATCTAAGCCAATACCTACATTTTGTATTTTAATGTTTTTTTTGCTCCTTGAAATTAAAAGACTACGAGCAAAAGAAGAAAAAAAAACACTAGCAGTATTTCTTGCCAGATCTGGTCTTCCGTTGAACAGAGCGTCGGATGAGTTGGCAAATCACCGTGCGCGGCTCACGGCGGCTGAGAAATCGATGCTTCAATGGTTGAGGCACGGTAGAAGATGAATTTGGGAAATGGCGAGGGAAAATGGATTTGGGGAAGGAACACGGACTGGAGAGTGGAGAGTTACTGGTAGCTTGTTTAACACGACTAGAGGGACGGTCTCTTATTGGAAAATGTGTCAGTGAAAATATTCTTTAATTAATAAGCGGTGAAAAAAGATACGGAGAAAAGATACGGCAAGATATCGAATACGAATCCTCTGAGGTACCTCATATCTCTCGTTAATTTTTATAAAAATCACAACCGTTGAAATACGTTCTGCACGAATCTCTAAGCTTAAATGATACTGGCTACCTACGTTATCCCCAAATAGGAACCGGCCACGTTGGTCACACAAAATAAATATCAGGTATCTGATATCTCAGAGGATACGCACTCGAGAAGAATCGAGATACTTTCGGAAATCTTTATGCATTACGGATATTTTAATTAAATATTCATCTTTATACAAGTGTTATACTGTTCGATAAATAGCTGATAATATTTTTAAAACAGTAATGTACACTACAAATATTTATGGAGTATATATTTTGATCAATCCTAAAAAAACTTTAACAATATAA
This sequence comes from Carex sylvatica, assembly GCA_964058845.1. NCBI lineage: Eukaryota > Viridiplantae > Streptophyta > Magnoliopsida > Poales > Cyperaceae > Carex > Carex sylvatica. The sequence continues at coordinate 149,986 of CAXKVR010000936.1, forward strand.
AATGAGATGAACGTGTCTTTTTTTTCATTTAACGGGTCCATTTTTATTTTTGAAAAAAAAAAATTTGTGGATCAATAAAATTTTATTAAACAAAATAAGTACATAGAAAATTCTAAAGTAGCTATTAGTAAATATAAATATTACTAAAGAACAAAGTATTTTATTTCAAATATTAAAGCAACACACAGTATCATGATTCTTTTGATAAATTAAGCAAATACTGTGAATTTATCTTTATATGACAACAAGTATTATAAATTAAATTGAAATTAAAAGAGAATAATTAAATCTTTAAAGAATGTTTGAAGAGTGTACGACATTAAACTTATCAATTGAATTACTCTAAAATTTTCAAAATTTCTACATGGATTAAGATTTTATTAACAAACTTTTGATTTATTTTGTTATGTTATGTCATAATGACCGAAATGTACTAGGAGCGTCTCAATTACAACGATCGTAATTAAAGAAATTAAAAACAGTTATAAGCTAATATATGGAAATTAAGTTGGTTTTAATTTCTAAATTTGAACATCAATAAAATGAAATTTTAGTGTCTTTTATATTAGTCTCCTCTTATATTTTACTTTTAAAATAAAAACGACTCTTTTTTCGCAACATGTCAATTAGAATATGCCTTAAAAAAAATTTATTTTCTAGCAATTGTTGTACATCCCAAAAATTAAAATAGAATATGACACCTTGAATTGAAAATGAGAATGACGACACTATTATAGACATTAGCTGAGGGAGGTGTGCCAAGTGGCGAAGAATGAAATTGTGTTTTATTACATAAGATTCATCATGCTTGTTTTAATTCTTATAGATGCAAAACTCGAAACATGTGCCACATGCATGCAATCATTTTGTATTAACCGCACAACAATCATAATTTATCCATAAATATGTTACTTATATATGCATTAGAGGTGAAAACGGTATGGATAATATCTGATTCGTATTCGATTTATATTCAATATCCGAATATCCGAATATCCGAATATCCGTGTGGATAGGATACTGATATGGTTTTACGTTTCAATTATCTGTATCCAAATAGTAGATATATACCATATATTTTAATATATATCATAAAAAATTTATGTTATTATCATTATAATTAGATAAATATTATGAAATTTAATATTTTTAATATTATTTTAATAAATATCCGATCTGATCCGAATTTGTATCTGTATCAGTCTGATATCTGCTCCGTATCCATATCCAAAAAAATGAAAAAAACACTCGTCTAATTATTATTTAATTTACATGAGGATTAAGATTCTGAATTTTAATGTAAGCTAGCTAGTCATCTATTTTTTTAATGCTAAAATTTAAACTTTTTAAAAACACTCGTGTTTAGTTTGTTTATACGCGCGCACGGATCCAAGTGATGAATCGGAAGCTGATATGGTGTGCGAAATGAACTTGCTAATTAATTATCTAAATCCAAACCGTTCATGTTGTTCTCTATATTAATATGTGCTTGGAGATCAAATTTTATATTTTTTGAAATTTTTTTACTATTTATTAAGCCACTTTGAAAATCGCTGATCCAACGATAACAGTAAAATTAAAAGACATCATTGGATCAGCGATTTTCAAAGTGGCTTAATAAATAATAAAAAAATTTCAAAAAAATATAAAATTTGGTCTCCAATAACATATTAATATGGAAAACAAGATGAACGGTTTGGATCGATCATTTGGACTTTAAATCTGGTGATTTATGCTCCAATGTACAAAAATGCATATTAATATGGAAAACAAGATGAACGGTTTGGATCGATCATTTGGACTTTAAATCTGGTGATTTATGCTCCAATGTACAAAAATGCATATGCATTGCAATGTACCATAGCCCATATATATATATATATATATAGAGTAAGACTAGGGTGTTATAGGTTGCATAGAGAGCTACGGTGCTACGGTTCAATATTCGACTTTTCAAAATTCTAACGGTCGATCTGAATCGTTCATCTTGTTCTCCATTTTAATATGTGTTTAGAGACCAAATTTTATATTTTTTGGAAATTTTTTACTATTTTTTTAAATAGGTAGAAAATCACTTGATTTAAAAAATTCTGCACCATTCAGATATTTGATTTTATAACTATCTAAAAAAATAGTAAAAAAATTTCAAAAAATGTAAAGTTTGGTCTCCAAACACATATTAATATGGAGAACAAGATGAACAATTCAGATCGACTGTTAGGATTTTAAAAACTCAAATATTGAGCTGTAGCACCGTAGTCCTCTATGCAACCCATAGCACCCTAACCTTACTCTCTCTCTCTCTATATATATATATATATATTGAATGTGGGTACAATTAATATTTCCATTTAATAATTAAATTTCCATTTAAATAAATTAATTCATGCATCTAACGACCGCTTAGTGAATTTGAACATATCTTATCTTAGTGCATGTAGAACGATTGGAGTATACGTATAGTACTCTCTTTTTAGGTTTATCATTTTTACTTTGGTTCGTTGCACAAATTAAATCAGTAAGCAACGTTTTTACTATTAGAGAAAATTAAGCAACGTTGGTATAATTAAATCCAACTGTAGAATAATTTTTATTTTAACTAATTCACGAATCATCTTTAATTCTTTAATTGTAAGAAAGTTGTTAATTTTTTGTATAAAATCTTGTTGATGTAAATATGTACGTTTTGTACTTGTTTTGTCGAATTTGCATCCTCGCAGTTAGATATCTCAAAAGTTGAAACAAGTTGTGCACAATAATACTCCTTTGCGCTATCCCCCGATAGGCACCGTACGGAGTTGGAGTAGGTCTGATGTCCATGGACCTACTTTGATTCGATGGGTGTTGTGACCATCCAATTGCATCAAGATTCGTACACTCTATATTAAAATCCGTGCGAGTTCCTAAAAAAAAAAAAAAGAGGACCGTCCGGAACCTAGGAGATCTGGTCTCTAGTGGACTGCCCCTGGCCCGGGCGATCTGCTAGAGGATCTAGGTCGCCCGTGAACCAGGCGGTCAGGACATTTAAAAAAAAAGAAAAAAAAGAATGCAGGGGCAGTTTTTAAGAAAAAATTAGAGTATTAATAAAAATGCCCGTTATAAGTATAAGCTATATAAATATATATGATAATGATACCACTCAATTGACAACTATATACGGTTGACTGGGCATATTTACTTAATTACTTTTACTCAGCACCGAGGCAGCGTCGTTCGCTTTGTTGGAGAGTACGTGTCAGCATTCCGATGCCTAGGATTTGCTGTTCCCTGCTCGAATCAGTCCACACACGCGTTTGCTCAGGCTGACGTCGGGTCACGTGAGCCTCCTAAATCTTGTTCGGAGACATTTGAAGCTGGTTCATTGATTTTTAATTATTAATTAGGATGCCGAGAATTTATATTTATTATGATTTCGATTTGTGTGTACAAAACAGAAATATTCAATTTTTGATATGTTGAGAAAAATTTCCTCCTTTTAAGGAGACGATTTTATTTATTGGCAACTATTTTTATAAATTTCAATGTTGACATATTTTTATAAATTTCAATGTTGATGCTTAGGATTAGTCCCAAGTGTATAGAGTTTTAGGTGAATTCGAGCAATCTATTTTGTTTCTACATGAGATGTATTGTTGTTAAGCATGTGACATTTTAAATTTTATTAAGTTGAGAACACATAAATGATAGATTACATGAGTATTAATTTAATTACTACATGTTAGCGGTTGACACGTTATATATATAAGAAAAACTATATTGGTTATTTTTATTTTAATGGTATATGTAATCTTTATTTATAGGGGAATATGGAAGATATATCTCATTATATATTGAATTAATCATTGGAATTGCTAAGCATGATGATCAGTACAAAATATAGTTATTTGTGCAGACCGAACTTAAATATTAATTTCAAATAAATACTTTTTGGGTGAATTTAATACGTACATAAACTGAAAAAATAATTTGATGAGCTTAATTTCAAATAAATACTTTTTGGGTGAATTTAATACGTACATAAACTGAAAAAATAATTTGATGAGCTTAATTTCAAATAACATTGGATTGGTTTAAATAGACGAGTCTAAATTGTAAAAATCGAAATATTTCATGAGTAATGTCATGTAAAATCATTTTGTAAGAAGTTTATGAAATATTTTAATGCATTTATTTTTTTATTATTCCTTTAAACGATTGAGTATATACTAAACTAAAATCATAATTTATAAATGTAATATGTATATGCATATAAATATAAAAAAAAGCCACGTTGGCGGGACTAGATACATCACGACACGTGTGTTGTGTGTCCCGCGTTGTGATTATTCACATGACGTAGTTATCTTTTAAAAATTTGGTACGGCACAATACATCACGTTAAAGATTTGATCACGACATGATACATGGTCATGCAAGTCATGTGTAATTATGATCGTTAAATCTTGATTGAATAGTGAATATTGAATAAACTAATCTAAATTATGAAAAAATAGTCACGATACGATTCATACGTCTTGATCATTGTTTCAAATTTAATCACAACACGTGTAAATTTGACTTAATAAAGTCAAGGTGTGACTAATCATAGCAGATTATATTTCAACCGAAACGATTGTGCTTTTCTTAATTATTATGAATCCACCACACAGAAGACTACATATTATAGTCACAGAACCAATCTACGAATTATAGCGCCAAGTAACAAAATCCACTTAGATCGGTGATTTAGAGGTTCAAAGTCAAATTAATTACCCGCCGATCCTATAGATCTATTTAATTTCCCTCTAATTTGTGCAAATAATGTCTAAACTTGGTTTATCACATTTAATATGAACCATGAACCTGACATCTGTTTCCTTGAGAGTCCCAAGTTTCACCAAGTCAAAATAATTTGAAAAACACACCAACCCACTATACGCACAGTAGCCCGGAATTTTATAGAGCTCGTATCCTCTGCATTAACTCAAAAGGGAATCTTGTTAGTTAATAAAAATTAACCATCCAATCTGCTTTAAGAGTCGTGTAGACTGAATCCGCACTAATATTAAAGGGCTCTCAATATCATAAGCAGTGGTCGGATTGACTCCATTTAAAATCAGACGGTTTAGATTCATTAATTGAAAAGATTTCTTTTTAAGTTAATGCAGAGGATATGCATTCAATTTTATATAGTCTATGAACCTAAAGTCCTAAACCCTACGAAGTTCTATTTGAGGTTTTACTAATCTATTCTTAAAATACTGTTTCTAATTCTCTTGATCCCACTTTTTCTCCTCTCGCTACAATCATTCCGATCAAGATAAATATATAGCATGAGCCCAATCAATTAACTATTTGCATTTTGCGCGCGGTTTCTAATTGCACTTAATTATGTGCTGAATTAAGTGATCTAGCTATATATTTACCTTAGAAGGATCACTATATTTTTTGTATTACCTAGAAGTGACTTTTAAACTGGGATCAATAACTCAGAATCCAACGATTTTTATTTTTTTCCAATAAATTATAAAGAAATATATTAATTTTTCTTATGGTCGTAAAAAATTCGGCATGAAAAATATTGAAATATATTATATATTTCTAATACTTCAATACAAAAATAAAAAAATTATAAATATTTTTATTTAAATAAAAAAAGCAGAAAAATGAAAAAAAATCGAATCAGTAAAAAAAATTTCTGGTTTTTTTTTTCTGAAAAGGTTTCAGAATTCCAAAATAGCAAAAAATTTTTTTCTGATTTTCGACTGAATTATCAAAAAAATTTTTTGATATAAATAAAAAATTTGGGGCTCCAGATCTATCCTCAAAATTTTGAGTTAAATATAATTGAGTGATATAAATCCATACTGACATGACCGTGTAGAATGAGATATGAGCTGTCGTTGGCACTAAATTAATTTTAACCTGGCCATAAGTACTGTTCTACACAGTTAGATATTGCATTGCGATACTCACTCATAATCCCATCAGAATTTTTTAAATTAAATTAAATATTATTATAAAACTACAAAGATGGTAACAAGAAATTAAATAACATAAAAATTTCGTATTAAATGTATAGTTTTTTTAAAATTTACTAATAAATCATATTTAATACAGTCCCTTAGTCAGTACATATGTTAAAAAATAATGTTTACAAATAGAGGTTCCTATGACATGCTATTTGTGTTGTACAGTTAACTCAAAAGTCTCCTTTTGCATGTGTTGTAATTAGTATTTTTCAAACGATCCGGTTCAAAATCTTCTAATCTACGGATCTGCACGGTTCGGATTAGACGGTTCAAATTTGAAGAGGATGGTCCAACCCCGTACTAAGGATTATGGTCCAGATCCACACGGATTGGTCCAGTCCATGGTTGTCACACCCCGCGGCCCCACGAGGCGCGACAGGTGCCTCCTGCCGTAGACATACGGTTGCCCGTATGCCTACAAGGCAATTACGATATAATAGAAAGTAAAACACAACCAAACAAAACAAACAAATAACTAAGAAAAACAGTTCACAAATCCCAACTGGTTAGGTAATATCATACAAAAACCGTATCTCGATGGATACGCATCACAAAATGACATAGAGAATACATATATATATATACAATCAAAACATAAATATATACATGTCTCTAGTCACAATACCAGACAAGCTAAGCAGCGGTGAAACCAGGCCTACCGACCTCGTGTCTCTCTCGGATCCGCCGAACCGGAACCTGAAAAATTAACCCAAAAGAGGGGGTGAGAATTGAATTCTCAGTGCGATAAATTGCCACAAATCGTTCCTGGACTTGCAATCACAGATTATATTCAAAAATAAACACAAATAAAGCTCAGATCAGTTTATAATCATATATAAACATGAATGCACAAACCCGACAACATTTATCCAAATGAAATCACAATTCAGGAATTGCCAAGATGAAATTCAAGCACACAATATTTGGTTTAACTCGATTTCAGAATATCCGGTAGTAACTACAGATGTTCCACCAAACTGGACCCCACTTCGTTTCCACTCATCTGTAGGGTTACAGACACCTACAGACGGCTGCGCCAGGTAAAACCTTTTCTCATGACACTAATCTGTAGTTACAGGCTTAACTGTTTAATTAAAAGTCTGGTTCTAATTCTTATCCGGAAATCCATATCAATCCAATTGACCATCCAAACGCATCACCCCCCTGGGTAATGCCTCCGATATACAGTCACCCATAACCAAAATCATAATACAAAGTCACTTACCCCTCATCCCAACCGGTACTGGGAACTGCCGAGGGCCAGACGATCTAAAGCTTTAGAACACTGGGCGTCAAAGTCCATGCATAGACTTTGACAAATCCGGATTCACCCCCTGGGTAACGTCATCACGGTGGATGACAATAATACCATATCCACCAACCGATGGTGATATAAAGCACGGTGACTTTAATTCCAAAATCAGATCATTTAGATCAACACAAATAATAACCATACCAGCATGCAATTCAATCAGATAAAACAATTCGAGTTTCACTTTATTTGGGCAATGCAATGCATATGAATCGAAACACAGTTTAATTTCTGAATATAAAATATCAGACAAGTCCAGAAACCCCGCACCTGAGTATATAGCGCACTCGCCTAAGGCTCAGGCGTCTCGAACGATCCTGAGATATGGTGCCTCGTCAGATTACCACTTATTTTACACGTTAAATTAGATTAAAGCGTTTGATTAATATCCGATAGGTTATCACGAGTTAATTCAAGTTAAACACGGTCTAGGGTTGGTATTCGGGTCTTATTTATATAGGTTCATACTTAAGTTCAAGGAAATTAGGGTTTAAATGGACACAAGGATCAAGTAGGGCATTCTGCATTTTGTATTACGGCCCGAGGCCAGTTTGCTGCGGCCCGCAGAGCTCCCAACTGAGAACCCGAATTCTTTTCCTCACCTCTTGCGGCTCGGAACTTACCTTGTTACGGCCAGTGACCTTCCCCTTACGGCCCGGGGTCATGGTCCTTGCGGCCCGCAAGAAAAGGACCTGCTTCGGTCCAGAGAATGCATTGGTTGTTCCGCCCAAACTACGGCCCGCAAGAATCTCTGCCTCGGCCCGCAACTTGATCAGGTTTGCCTCCGTTTATTTGGTTAAGTAGTGGACCCTTTCACAGCCCGCAGGGGGTTGCTTTACGGCCCGCAACATGATACAAAATTCAGGTTTTCGGTTTGGTTTTCGATTCTTTTCGATCGGGATTCGATTGGTTAACATATATTGTTACGGTTATCAAATTTAAGGGCATTGGTATCTCTAGAATCATCGAGGAAACAACACAATTCAAGGATTTCAAAATAAAGACCAAACCCTAATTCGAATTCCAAATTCAATTGGTAGGTTTAACCAAATAACAAGAATCGAATGTTTTAACGAAGTTATAACTCGATTAATTCCAACAATTTTCCGAGTTTCACATGAAACTATCACAATTCCACCTAATTCCCAATTTCATCCAAACCTTAACTCACAATTTCATATTTCAAAAGAAATTCAATCGATTTAAACACAAGTCAAGTCGATTATCGAGTTATAACGTTTCAAATCAAATTCGAATTCGAATTTCACCAAAAATATAACAAACAAATAAAATTAGGGTTTCAAGGAATTGCAAGGGAGAAAAATATACCAAATTGAAGCTTTAGAATCGATCAAGGATCGTCAATTCAGCTCGAATCTCGATTTTCCGACAAGTTCGATCAGTTTCCGCGCTCGATTTCTCTCTCTCTCTCTCTTTCCCTTTTTGGTTCGGCCAACCCTAACCCTTTCAATATTTCGGTGGAAAAATGAAAGAAGAAGAAAGGAATTTTGATTAATAATTGGAATTTTGCACATATATCCCTCCATATTCTTAATATTACCAAACTTTGATAATTTCACAAATAAGCCCTTATGTAAATGTTTTATTTATTATAAAATTCATAATGTCACAATGGTCCACGGGTTAGCACGGTTTTGCATGGATTAGCACGGTTTTTATCATGAGTTTAGCATGGTTTAGCACAGTTTTGCATGGATTAGCACGGTTTTTATCACGAGTTTAGCACGGTTTAGCACGGTTTTGACCACGGGTTAGCATGATTTTGATTACGGATTAGTACGATTTGACCACGGGTTAGCACGGTTTTGCACGGTCTGGTTCAGATTTAGTCCGGTTATGGTCTGGTCCGGTCTATGAGTTTAGAACCGTTCTGGTTAGTCCGGATCTAGTAGAAAAAACACACCAAAAACCATGCTAAGATTCTCTTTATTCTCGATCCGGATTTTGACCACGGTCCATATCGATATGGATCAGTTCCACGGTTGGTTCAGTCCAATCCTAGACTGGCTGTTTTTTTTCTTTTCAAAACACTATTTGTACTTAAATTTTTTGAATAAAAGCCGATAGTTATGAACCATTTAGTTTGATTTCTGTGTTATACATCAAGTAATAGTAAAATTTAAGTTCATTAAATACAAAAACAAAAAGAACATAAAAAAAACTACTGCTTCAACATATATAGTAATTTTATGCATGATGTTATGTCGTTACTGCATTTGTCTTTTTTTGTTAGGCCATTTTAAGTTCTCAATTATTTTATGGACATAAATATTATTTTTATTTAATTAATGATGCCTTCAGTATTCAGATTTTCAGTAGAAAAGATAAAGAAAGTAGAAAAGATAAAGAAAGAGAAGAGAAAAATAAAAAAATAAAAAAAAATAATCCTAATAGAAGAATAAAAATTAATCAAGGAACAAAAATTTGTTAGTTGGACTTATGCCTCTACCATATGATATTTATATTCAGTTGGTACCTGTGCCAAACCTCACTGAAACAAACTTAAATTTGACATAATTTATCATTGGCTTTTCATGAGATTTGTGCTTGTACATTTTCCAGGGTTTATGAGGATGAAGAGGATTGGTTTCGATCTATTTTTGCCAACTCAAAGAAGGAAGATGCCATACAGAACCAGTATAAGTTCTTTGTGCAACGGATGGGTGGCCCCCCTCTCTTTTCCCAGAGAAGAGGTGAACATCTTGTTATCTTTTACTTGTTTCATTCTAGCTTTTTATTCTATAAAGTATAGTTCTCCCTTGAAAATATTTTCCAGGACTTTTCCACAGCTAAGATATGTGTGTACATATAAAACAGTGTCTGATTTGCCATAAAATTCCTCTATACAATTTAGGGAGTTGTTACTGGCTTTTGTGCAATATTTGGCTCTGCAAAGCTCGCTCTTCATTTTCAATCGTGAAAGTATAGAGTTATTTTACATGGGAACATGATGGTGCGATTTTAAAACCAGCTGTGAACACATTCACAAATCGAAAAGCAGTATATCCTTGAACTTATTGACGCTGTCTAGGAAAAGAATGTAAACCTGTTTTCCATATCAGAAATCCAGTTACTAACTTTAGACAAGAAAAGGGTCCTATTCAAATTGAGGTCAAAGTAAGTACCACTCTGGCAAAGGATATTCAACTGGTATGACTTGTTCATTGTTGGTGCCACAGTGCCACTGCCCACCATAGTTCATGGCTCTGATTAAATATTGATGTTATAAAATCAGCAATTAGTACAGATAGAAGTATTTAGGCACCAAAATGTCACCCAATTTGAGACTAGTTACTTGGAAGGATTGTTCGTGCAAAATACTCGTAAGAGGAAAGAAAATTAAGAAAAATTATTCTCCGTGACATAGGCCATCCAGCATTGATAGGTAGACACAAGCCATTTCCAGTAACGCGAGAAGCAGCTGAGAGATGGTTGCACCACATGCAACTCGCGCTCAACTCTACCTCCACCATCGACCCTGATTCAAAACTCAAAATGATGAATTTCTTCAGGTACACCATGTTTCTATGCAATGTCTCCTTTGTCCATTCTATATTTATATTTATATGTACTCTCATATGTCCCACATCATCAGCATTATCCGAAACTCCCAATTTTGTTTGCCTTGTAAGTTCGGTTTACTGGTAGCCTGGTACTGCTTACTGCTTAGGGATCAAATTGAATTTGTATAATACATAAGGGATCAAAATGGATCTTGTCATGTACTTTAACGATGAGAGTATCATGCTATATTAGAGAGAGAATTCTGGTGCTGCAGAACCATGTCCAAATTGTGCTAATTTATACATGCCAACCTGATATGAGTAAAAAAAATTGTGACAAATATGAATGGATATTTAGGCACTCAAATCTCATCGTTAGTGATACTTTAATTATTTACCCTGTTGGTCAGACATACTGCATATTTTCTGGTTGCGGGAAATGAGATGACGAGGCAAGCTCAAGGGGTTGTATGCAAGCATGCGGCTGGTAAGCCGGCTTCCTAACAAGTTTGGGATTCATTTTACCTGATTTGTCTACATTCTATTATATGTATTTATGGGTGCACACTAAGCTTCCAAGGATTGTGTCAATATTCTAGCCCTCTTTTTTGGGAAAATAATATAGTGATGCACTATGAAGCAATCGATCTGAGATTATATTCTGCATCACTGTTCTTAAATAATTAGATTGCTAGCTGAAGTCAAGTGTAGTACTTAAACTAGATTGACCGATGGTCTTAGATAGTCTCATGCATATTCTTTTACAATTTGTATTTTTTTTCCCTTTTCCCCCCAGTGAAACCAGATTGCGGTTGCGGGTGATATATACAATACAACATCAAAACCATCATGTTAATCCGAGTCAAATGTTCTTGACTCTGTTAAAATCACATATTCTGTAAACCAAAAATTCACATTAAGGTCGTATAATTGTAAATTCCTTCCTGTGGGCATTTGGCCTCTTATACCAAATATCCAGTCTACAAAAGATAGTAAATATCAAAATCACATTTGATGTGTTCATGCATGCCACGGGGAATCCAGGGCTATAACTATAATGCCCTGCTTTGCAAACTATTGATAATAGTGTTGTGGATATATAATGTGTCGTGACGTGACATGACAAATACTTTATGATTCGGGCACATGGGATGATGCGAGAAAAATACTTCTTCAGATGACGGGACATGATCAAAGTTTTTTTTTTTTTTCACGTAACATGATGTGTCAAAAATGACAGGAGAAACACGTTACGCTTAGTCATGTTGTTATCTGTTGTGGTATGTCGATCTATCATGATGTGTTAAATGTGATGTGATGGTCATATTTAATGTTTTTTGCTCGATTTTAAATTGTTCATTGGGGAAAAAAATGTCAAAAATCTGCAGTCACAACTTGCTATTTTTCATTCCCCAACTCGTAGCGTAAGATTCTTTTTTAATCGTTTTGGGAGATAGTAAGTGAGGAAATTGATATATAATTTGAACCGTAGATTCATAATGCAATCAAATGTATTTGGGTTGATGTGAAAGAGTAAGGTATAACAATCTATAATCTTATTCCATTGCATTGACTCCAACGAAGTACCTGCGTGTTCATCTTTATTTTTTATTTTTTGGCGGATGTGCTGTTAAATTGAGCCACTGCGCATACGCAAAGAAATATGCTTCAGCCTTCACTTAGGATACATAAAAACTTAAATTTATAGTAGAGCCTTGTAAAGTGATTTAGCCTACTCGTACCGTAAAAAATAGGTTAATCAACACGGCAAATTAGCCCTGATCTATAAACATATCGAACCTTTTTTTTATTTATAGTTAATTTGGACCTGATATTGTTGATAGAAAAGATAAGAGATGGTTGCTTTCCGTTGTCCTTTTCTTTGTAGTAAAAATGTAAAATCATAGTTGGTTGCTGCCAAGGATTTCGAGAGAAAGGAGGGTGGGGAGCTTGAATCCGATATGGTGATAGTGACATAGCCCAAGGAATTATTGATAACATAATTGATTGATACCCAACAGTTAATATTACAAGAAAATTATAATGCATCTCAGCAACGACATCTAATGACACTCATCATATCAAACCGATGGCTTTTCAAAGAAAGAAAAAATTAAAATAATCAGAACCAAAATTTCCTTTCCTCTCTGTGTCTCTCGCTTACCACTCTTTGCAGCATTGAATCTCTCAGCGCTCTAGCTGGAGCAGTAAACCTAGCCGAAAATGACCTTTGCAGGTTTTCATGGTCAACTGCCGCCTCTCCCTCATCAAAATTTTGTGCATAAGATTGTGGATCATATGATTCACGGTTGATCGAAGCAGATACATTTGCAATTTGTAGTTGCCTTTTCTTCTTTGTCATGATCCTCTTCCATAGATCGTGCATTGATGTCTTTCTCGTGGTGCTTGTGGGGCTATGATACTCCAATGAACCTGTTCCATAGCCTTCGTTGTATACATAATAGTGTGTGCATACCGGAAGAGACGGATTACCTCTTGAGGAAGAACAGGAATCTAATGGTGGTAAAGAGGTTTGTCTCTGTAACATTGGGGACGCGCTGGTAGTTCATTGACCAATTAGTGTAGGGAGAACTGCTTAGTTGATTAAATGATTTTCGGCTTTGACAGGGGGTATTGTTGGCTTATGGCAAGGGGCTGGAGGTGCATTTATGAGGGTTTTGGTACATGGTTTTATACCAAAACTTTCTGACAGCTATATTGAATGAACCAACAACTGTATTTGGATTAAATTTATTGATTAAAATAAACAATTAATTTTATGTTTGGATGTTTTATCCTCTAGGATCTTCAAAACGATATATTGTTGAAAACAAACAAACAAACAAATATATCTAATACAAGGTACTAAATCTTGAAATATGAATATTTTGATTGTTTTATTTTTTATTCCATTTTTCACTTTTGTGAATTGGATGCATATAATATAATAAATTTTTTAATATTATAGTTATTGTTAAATGCTCGGGGTGCTGATATTCACGCAATATTATTCAAATATCTTAATACAGAGACAAATTTATCCCTTGCTGACTCACTTATTTCTTCCAATAATTACTCATATATCTAAAGCATTTAAACTGAATAATAAGATATAGACTAAAGACTAAAGCATGATATTTATTATTTACTTTAATTGGTTTATTTTAATTTTCATGTTAAGTACTTTTATCATTTTGATTTTTTGTTATTTAAATTGATTGGTTTATTATTTAGTTAAACTATATAAGCACTAGCTTGACTTTCCGAACGCCAAAGGATTCAAGAGTTACTGTATTCTTAAAAAAAGGATAATAAACGATTGCTGCAATTGAATAGCTCCGCGCCATATCAAAAGGGACAAAAATGAAAATTCACTCCAACATGCTTATTTTTTCGTAAAGCACTTTTATTTATGATGGCGGTTTAAACAAAATGGAATCGTTAATAATTATTGATGTCAAAATGATGAAGATATAATTAAGAAACTAAACTCTGGTAAATAACAGTTCTGTTATTAAGAAACCACTCATTGTAAGAGTAACCAGCCGCACCACAATTTACCCAACTAAAAAAATGAACAGTAACAGAATCCATTCCAAGCCTTCAAATGCAGTTATGCAACGACTTGCACTTAAGACGAGTGGAAAAACGGGAAACAATATTCCTCAAAAGGAAAAAAAAAGGTTAATTTTTATTGGACAAATATCAAAACAAGCATTCCAAGCTGCTCTCTGGTTTTCATTTTCTATTTAATATCCCCAGAAATCATTGCGAATTTCATCATCAAATTTCTTCTTCACCTCAGGGTACTTCTCAAAATACTCATCAGCAGTCATAGTGCTCATTTTTCTCTGTACCAAAGACATCAAAAATAAATAAATAAATAAAAATTAATATAGGCCCATTAGTTAGACTATAAAATATGTTCCGAAACAAATATGTAGTACTTTCAGAGTTAAAAGATACTCTCTCAATCTTGAGTGTGGACATTAATATGGAAATTAAAGAAGATAAAATACTTGTTTACCTTCAACTCCTGAACTTCAGCAATTTCCTTCTCCAATCGCTCCGATTCCTTCTGAGCCTTCAGCCCTGCTTCTTTAAGATCCTTCAACTGCATTTACCAACTTCCTATTTTTTTATTTTTCTCTGTTTCCTTTCATTCTTGACTTGGAATACAGCAAACAAGGTCATGGCTCATTAAGCCAATAGCAGTGCTCATTGAATAAAAAAAATAACAAAAGAACTACCAGTGCTCATGATATTTGCAAATTGTAACCTCAACCATCATCCCATACAGATAATGGTTTAACTTTAGGACTTACAGTGTACAACAAATGCAGGCTTGGAGCTGAGACCTCATATAATCTAGTTTTAAGTAATATTGTATATTATTAGTATTAACTGCTTGGGATATACCAAATATGTCAACCAGTAATTTGAGTGCTGGCAGGTTGAAACCCCCCCACCCCAAAAAAAAGAAAAGAAAAAAAAACCCCAAAACCCCACCCAACCCACACACAAATAGGGGTTGTTCAAACGGTTCGGTTTAAACTTTAAACGGTTTGGTTATTTCGGTTTATTGGATCGGTTCGGTTGGCTTTTCAAAACCGAATTATAACTTCGGTTCGATTTGAAAAATTTTAAAACTGAAATAACCGAACCGACCGAACTTTCATATAATATGAATTTGATCCGAACCACCCCGGTTTATTTCTTAATACTCCGGTATATTTCTTAATATACTTCGATTTATTATAAATTAATTGTTTTAAATAAAAAAATTAATATATTTTGGTTTGAACCGAACAAACCGAAATAAAACTTCGGTTCAGTTCGGTTGCAATGCTAATTTGGTTCGGTTCAGTTCTATTTTTAAAACCGAATTATAACTTTGGTTTGCCAAGTTCGGTTCGGTTTCAACCGAACTGAACCGATGAACACCCCTACACACAAATTCGAGTACCAACAATAAATTTGTACAGCCAAACTTTTGCTGTGAATTTCAAAATAAGCTTACCAGAGCTTCGAATTTGGGCTGGTATTGAGGAGTAACAGTGTCAACAAACTTTGGAAGTTCAATGCCTACAAAATCATCATAAAACTTAAGTCACTAAAATTTAAAAGGTGATGATTCTTCGTTACATAAAAACTGACTGGAAAGCATATATGCTTTAAGATTTTTCTTTCCGTTTATTATTTGAATAATAAAATATAATTTCTAAATCAAGCTATACAATTTTAAGACAAGGCACCTGTGGAAATAGCTATTTTGTAAGTGATTCTTACAAGCCACATCAACTCAAGTCCAAAAACAATGAAAAATTCAAAAACAAAGGATATATAACATAAGAGAAATGGAGGAACATACTCTCATAGCCCTGCTTGTAGACATTCACCAAATTCTCCCCAATTCCCTTCTTGTAGTATTCCCAGTCAATCGGTTTAGGTTCCTGCAGAGCAATTGAAGAACCAAGACAAACATAAAGCCCGTTCAGTTTACAAAAAAAAAATGTATTTACTATGCACGAGTGGATCTCTAAATGTTATATACAGCAGAAAAAATAATTATGCTTAATCATCCACATTTTTCTTTATCAGATGGAAATCAATCTAAACCATGTCAAAGGTGACAATCAAATATAGTTATAATTTTCAAGGAAACTTCTTGGTGCAGATATTAGACTATCAATTGTGTCAATGAAGGATAACACAGTTTCAGACTATACATACAAATAAAACAGTTGTGCCATCATTTTAATCTACATAAATGACAAGAGATCATTAATCTCCAATGTAGAACATTCTCAAATGTAAAAAAAATAAAATAAAAATTAGATAATCAGTGTGTATTTTTTCTGAAAAATGTGACAACTCTATCTAGTGATCAAAACCAACTATTACTCAATGATAATTGGCAATTGAGAATCAACATACATTAGAATTTTATCTACCAGGTACAAAGAATTATTCCACCAAGATCAACATTATTTTAGCATTCTACATAAATCTATGATAGCGATGGATAGTTTTACAGTATGTAAATATTTAGGTTGAACAAAAACAATTTGTTTCAGAAGTGAACGAGGTGTCAATTGTCAATTAATTTAAAAAGAAAACAATAATATATTATCAATCAATGATCAATTCAAAACGGCGACGCGTCAATTTCTACGTATAAAAAAGTTACGACAACACCGATACCAGACCCTGATACATGTAGATCTGAAGATGTAAAAGAAAAAAGAAAAATACTATTGAGAACTTCGTCTGGAGCTGTTGGTTAACATCGTTGAAGGCACGGCGGAGGTTGGCGAACTCCTTGCGAGCCGTATCGAAGACTAGCAGTTTACCCAAGCCGTCCCAGTCGATCCCGTCCCCGGCCTTCGTCGCCCCCCTCACCGCTTTAGTCAAGCCGTCCCAGTCGATTTTCTGCCACCCTTCGCCGCAGCAGCCGCTGCCGACTCCAGCGCTATTTTCGCTGCGTTACTGCTCATTTTTCAGATCAACCTCTCTTATAAGGGTTTTTGTGACTTTTTCTGGAGGATTTTGTTGGTTCTTTTCTTGTTCTTCTCCGATCGACTAGGAAAGTGTGAGAGAAGAAATCAACAAGCTGAGACCTAGGGCAAGAAATTGGAAGAGAGAGAAGATTGGTGGTTCAGCTTTGGATACACCTGGTGCATCAAGGGGAAGAGTAGTTTAGTCTCTCTGTTGTTGGAACCAACTAATAATAGGCTAGTTGTTTGTGATACTAACTAATAATAGGCTAGTTGTTTGTGATACTGTTCGATGAAGAAGTTTGTACTCCATTGGGCCTTTAACGGGCCTATCAAAAATACAAAAACAAATATAAGAAACAGCCCACTGATAATGCTCTGTTCAAATCGAGCTAATCAGATCGGAGCTGGGCTGTTTAGATTGCTTCCCGTCTCGCTCCTTTTCGATGCCTCTCAAGTGAGATTAGAGCAGAGCCGAACCCAATATCAGCATGACAGCATCAGGCTCACATATCTATCTTTTAATTACTAACTTTAATTTGACAATGTAAAAGCATAATTCTAATTATTTAAAAACATTTTCAAAGCTTAAAGAACAGATTTTTTCGTTGTTTAGGATAATTGTATTATTATGAGTAACCCATTAAACTTACTGTAAACTTTAAAGGAGCACCCAGGCTGTGCCCAGCAACCATAAAAACGTACTCTCCTTATTTGATCGATTTGAAATTTGGAACAATACAAGTTGAACAAATGAAGAATAAGAAGAGCGCAAGCAAATATGATGTTGATTGTTGAATATCCAAAAAAACTGCTTTAAAGTTTAGTATCGAAAACTAACAACAATAACAAAAATTATTCAAATATTATATAACCAACTTAAACCGAATGCATTATTGCTTCCTGTACTACTCTTCTTTCAAAGATTCTGATTTGGAGCGTTGTTCGGAAAGCAAAAGTTTGGTCCTCTCCAGTACACCAAAGAAAATGGAGCCTCCAATTCCAATCCATAGCACTCTTGGCCCTATTCCCTATTAGAAAGCTTATTTTTCAATAATTATATATTTCTGTAGGGGATGCCCATTAGAGCATAGCCTATTGAATCTTATTATACTATAGGGAAAATTGTGAAAATGCCACTCCAAAACCTTCAAATTGTGAAAATGCCATCCTGAACTTTGAAATTGTAAAAATGCCACTCCAAACTTCATTAATTGTAATTTTGCCACTCCAAATAATTAATGACTAAAATACCCTCCCAAAAATTTTCCCACCTCTTCTAACTACAGAAATTTTTTGGAGTCAACCACGTAAAAAAATTCCATCAGCAATCAGAAACCCTGAATTTTGTCAACCACGCAAAAAAATTCTGCAGTTAGAAGAGGTGGGAACCGGGTGGGAGAAGAGGAATTTGGTGATGGGAGGGTATTTTAGTCATTAATTATTTGGAGTGGCAAAATTACAAATTAATAAAGTTTGGAGTGGCATTTTTACAATTTCAAAGTTCAGGATGGCATTTTCACAATTTGAAGGTTTTGGAGTGGCATTTTCACAATTTTCCCTATACTATATGTAAACAAAAGGCAAGATCTGGAATTTCCGAAATGTCGGACAGCCTTGTTTTACTGCAGTTGAACTGTGATTAACCCTCATAATCCCAATTAAGAATCAGCATAACAAATATCAAGTAAAAATTAACCCTAGATTGTGCAATGCTCTAATCAATCCAATTTAGTGTCACATTGTAGATCACACACGCACACAAAACAGGAGAGAGAGAGAGAGAGAGAGAACCTTCAAAAAGGCAGCAAGACCTTCCTCTCGTAAAATAGTCTGAGCACAGTTTATGATGCCATTATACTGTTTACCCTGCACAAGAAAAAACAGAGAATAAAAACCAAGAAAATAGAAATATTTTACACCCAACAAATGTAGTATACTTTACCTGAACCATTAATCTTGTTTTCAGTACATCCAGTGGTGTTGTGATAGCTCCAGTTACTGCACCTACAGAGATTAAAGATATTTGACTAAGAAGGATTAATATTTACTTTTTGAACTTTTCCAATCATTTTTACTTTTATTTCTTTTATTCTTAGCTAAATATATTGATTCCAATGACTTTTAAGTCCACAAATTAATCTTTAATTGCTCAAGACACTTATTTGTCTAAAATCAAATTTTGGAATAGATATAAGTGAAATAAAGGGGGTAACGAAATAATGGGAAACTTGATACAAGGGGAGAAATGAGAAAAATTTAAGCCTGCAGGAAAAACAAAGACAAGGATCTACCAGCAAATGCACCAATGATAGCATTCTCTGGATCAGTTAAATCTCGCTTTGCCTAGAAAGTAAAATGAGGATAAAATGATTTCTTGATATCAAGCCGAAGCTATTCTAAAGTGCAAAAAAAATGTGGAAAATTAAACTTCAACAATTTAGCACTACCATTCTTGAGGATAACGAAACAATATAACATAGTTTTTTGTTTTTCATTGCAAATTAATGGTCTGAATAGGTCATTATCTAAGCTACGGAAAACCAGATTAAAATTCTGTGGAGTTTCAGCATATTGAAATAAAACCCCAAAATTAATTCCGAAATTTATCAGAAGTTCTTTAAATTGATTTTAAAGCATAATTATGATGTTCGGTAGGACTTAAGATTGTGGACTTGGCAAATGAAAAGAAAATTTCAAGAATTTATTCATGGTATGAAAGAAAGTCTAACAATGGACATGCATCAGTGAAAAAAATAGGGCGAGAACTTAAAATTACCGCAGTCTTATAACCAATACGCATCTGCTCATAGATGCAGAACTGGATTGCATCAAAGGGAAGATCTCTTAGCAGAAAAGAACCATAACCCTACAAACCCAAAGTTGAAAGAAAAGGAAAACAAAAACAACAAAAAATAAGTAAATGGATTCATGTTTCCAGTTGCTATCCCAAGGACAAGCACACATCAAATTTGTACCTACTAGCACGTACCCTTTACTAGTAATAGTTCATTTAAAGCTCATATACTTTGCACATTCATTCTGGTTTGCTTAGTGCTTAATTGCACAAATGGGTAATAATAAGGAAAAAGAGGGTGAAACAATGTCTGAGGTAACATTCCGCAATCAAGACAATTGGAATGATATTGAGTTGATTAAAACTTAATCACACAATAGAGGGTTAAACAGTGCTTCATTATTAAATTGCAGAACAAATAATTTCAAATGTCCAAATCATGTAATATTCACGTAAACATCACTGAAGCTTGTCCTTCATAAAGAGAAAAGACAAGTACCGCAAAAAGGCCTTTTGATCCCTCTTTACTTAGAATAAGCCGAACCGCATCAGGCGCAGAGCTGAACTGACCTGTTTGCATTCTTTGCTTAACCACCTAAAATTACCAATTAGCAAAATTAAAAGACCAAAACTGTAATTAAGATTGACGGAAATTCAGACACGTTAATTTCATTTGTAAAACAAAAATTTATCCTTTTTGACAGTACATCTTTTTAATTGATTTTTACGAGCATTATGCAACTTCTTTTCTCCTTTTCTCGGTGTGGCCATTAGCAACCTCATTACCTCAATATGTTAAGTGCGAAATAGTCTGGCATTTGACCAACCAAAAGTGCTGCAGACTTGGTCAAACACAATAAAAAACATAAACATAACTTCTGACCAAAGCTACTGAAGTGCAACCTTGTGCGTCAAAAGATATATGCTGCTGCTAGAATTGCGAATAGTTGTATACAAAATAAAGTTTTCGCTGTATCAATTAAAAGGTTTGTCAAGTTTGGCAAGACTCATCATTACAACAGTATCATGGGCCATGCATCTATTCTTAGATTTTTTTTTTTTTGGTAAACTTGGTCAAACACAATAAAAAACATAATCATAAACATAACTTCTGACCAAAGCCACTTGAAGTGCAACCTTCTGCGTCAAAAGATATATGCTGCTGCTAGAATTGTGAATAGTTGTATGCAAAATAAAAGTTTTCGCTGTATCAATTTAAAGGTTTGTCAAGTTTGGCAAGACTCATCATTACGACGGGATTATGGGCCAATGGCCATGCATCCATTCTTGGAAGTATTTTTTATTTTTTTTGGGTGAACTTGGGTCATTCCGGTTGGGTTTCATTTCTAGCCTACCCAAACTTGTTTGGGATTAAAGACTTGGTTGTTGTTGTTGTAAACTTGGGCTATTCTTAAAGTATTTAATGCATTAGAAAATAAGAAGTGAAATATGCACCTCTGTTGGAACACGAATAAGGGAAGCAGCAAGCCCTCCAATTGCTCCAGCAGACTGTTTTTATAGGAAAAAATTGAAATTCCAAGAGGATTAAAAATTCATAACAAATCCTTTAAAGTTTCATTCAATTCTCAAATTGGAGCCCTTGAAGTCTCTCAAAATTATAATGCCACTTTTAACTATGATATGAACTCTACAAAAGACGCATAGGAATGCAATTGGCAAATTCAGTCTATGTTCCATATAAAATGCTGTATTGATAGAATATCTGTGGTATGTTCACCGCAAGATCAACAACTTTACAGATGAAATGTTTAACGCAACTTATTTATCCAAATCCAAACATCTCGAAATACTTAGGTACTAGAGAGCATCTCGAAACAAAAGAACAAAAAATCTAACTAAGAAAGGGTTGCTCTAGTTTTCAAATAGTGATGGCTAAAAAGAAATTTTGTAGTTGGTGAAGCAATTATCCAATTTACATGCAGTAAAATAAGAATTTCATCATACCAAGTGAGCAAAAGCACTGAGATTCTCAGGGAACATAGTCAATAACTTTTGTTTTGCAGGCTCATATACTCCCACAAATAAAGCAGATGCCCTGTCAGCAAATAAGAAGATGAGCAAAGAAGCAAGTTATGTTTACAACTCAGTTCAAGCTCAGATCCCATTTGTATCCCCTCAATATCTTAAAACTTCACACATGCCTCTTAAAAACATGAAGAAAAAATCATATCCCCTCAAAACCACCAAAATGTAACAGATACTCCTGCCAGCACTATCACAACCTGAGGAATTTAGAATTAACTTTATAGCATCAGCCATCTATAATGTAATTATTATGTTGTTGTAAAAGCCCTTCCTCACTCCTGTTTTGGAAAGGAAATTTTAAGATATATACAAGAATATCACAAAAATGACTCAAAAGACCTTATATTGCTGACTTAGAGACTATTTTGTAAGATAGATTAGTCTCTTCCATATAACTTCTATTGCTAACCAAGTAAATCAGCGTGCTCCGCGTATGCTCTGAACTGCGGATCAGTCGGATCAGTCCAAGAATCAGACTCGTGCGAAATCTGCTGATCTGAAATTACGTAATTATGACTAATTAATATCTACTCTAAATTATTCTATCCCTCGCCCCAATTAATATGTTTAATTCGTACTCTCGATTATTTCGGTTTATAAAACTTGTCACTTGATTATTTACTTTGATAAATCTAATCTAATTGATTTTAAAATAAACGGTATTTTTATTGTTTTAATTTGAAGATAAACTGCTTGTAAAAATTCTAATGTCGAAATATTCGCACAAATAATTAATCGTGGGTTTCGATAATTAAATGAGTTCTATTTAATTAATCTAGTCTACTTACCTATCTACTTTGATTTTATTTAAATTAACTAAATTAATTTAGCTGTTTGAAATTCAGTTTAGAAAGCTAATTTATAACTTGAAATTTCAAATCCTAATATTTTAATAAAAGATGTCATTGTACATTTATTACTAAATTTTGTATTTAATTTAATATAGGTTAGTTGTTTAATACTTTAGATGTGCAATATGATTATAAAATTTTAAAACAAACTCTTAACTAAATTATGTGCTTTAATAATTTATAAGTAAGTCGCGCAATTTGTTATTTTATCACTATTTTAATTCTACCATTTACTTGTCGTTTCGAATCTAAGTCCAAAAATAAATATCTTTCGTTTATGTTTCAAAAATACTTAAATGTTATAAAACTTTAAAAACTTGTTTTGTGAAACTTTTATTTTATCTAAATGTGTTGAGTGTTTTAATCATTGTGCCACATGCGTCAAGGGATTTTAAGATTTCATATTCTAGTTGATAAGTAGGTTCAAGTACTCACGAGCCGGGTGCTTTAATAATACTTAACACAATTTATATAGTGATATACTTAGGTAATAATTCACATAATCTTATAATTCCAAATTTGATCTTGCTACAAAATCAGAAGTGCAAATCTAGCGTATATTTTATTTTTATTTCAAATTTTTGGAAAATGCTCAAACTAAAATTATATAAGCCCAAGTATATATTTTAGATTTATATTCCTCTAAATTTGTATTTTGGACTTATACGGGCCGATCATAAAGAGGCTCAAATCAAAGGTCAAAACTTCATTTTAAAATTATTCTCGACCCAGTCAGAGACAAGGCCCAACCCAAAATATAGTCACAGCCGTAACTACCAATTTATTAGGCCGAGTTATAACTCAAAATTTTCAGATTTGCATAGAGACCTTTATACTTAATTTATTTTCACAATTCAAGATTTCTTCATAAGCGATCGCAAGGAATTTAATACATGACTCATGCACAAGAAAATCAATACAACAAGTTCATTGATCAAACGAGTCGGAAAAATCAACAACCCGAACTCACTCAAATTTTGGTCCTAATTACTACAACAAGGGATTTCCCAAGAATAGGTTTAGAGAGAGAGAGGAGGGTCCGCCCCTTCACCAAAATAATCGACCCTTTCGAAAATTAACAATTCAAGAGGGAGCTCGGCTCCATGGCCATCACAAGGCACAAAGCAAAATCACACAAGAAAAGGGAGAGAACATGATTTACCCAAAAGAGGAGTTCACAAGACGGCAAGGCACTCGAGAAAAACGGCCGAGTCCCGGGGTTGCGCCTCGCTTCGCGGCCGTCAAGGTTGAATCAACCACCACAGATTTAGCATCTCCAAGCACCAAATTAGCACCAAGAGACACCAGATTAGCACCCGCAAGCAATAAAGAAAAGCCCCCAAATTCTAGGGTTTTCGGACTCTCAAGAAATCAGAGGCAAAATGTGAAAAAGAGAGAGGGATTAGTCGGGAGAGGGGGTCCTCGGGTCAGAGAGAGAAGAGAGGGAGGTTTTCGTGGTGGAGTCGCGGGTCAGCGAGAGAGGAGAGAGGCCGGCTAGGGTTTTAGGAGGAGGGGAAAGAGATGGCGGAAAGAGGGAGATGGGAGGGGGCGCTGTTTTGGGGTGGGTCACGGACAGAGAGGGAGAGGAGAGAAATAGGGAGGGTGTTATTAATGGATGCTTCAAGATTCGTGCTACAAGGTTTGAATGGTTGAGACTTACCAAAGAAAACAAACTTTCATTAATTCATACATATAGGGTGCGAATTCACTCCTGACGGAAAGCAAAAAAAATTAATTTGCATTTAAGCTTCAAGATTTTAAATTTCTATATTATTGAAATTTATTGTTCAAATATTTTTAATTCATAATATGGTTCCATTATTTTAAGATGTGTTATGTTACAATAATTAGAATCAAGTCTCGTAAAAATTATTATAAATTTGTTATAATATTTCGGATGTTAAATTTTAATTTTAGGATTCGAATAATTCAATATCCATTATATATATATATAGAGGTTGGCTACTATGCTTATATAAGCATATCCCCACATATGCTTATAACTCATTTTTGTGTTTTCAATGTCCAAATGGTCGATCGGAACCGTTCATCTTGTTCTCCATATTAATATGTTATTGGAGACCAAATTTTACATTTTTCTGAATTTTATTACTATTTATTAAGCCAATTTGAAAATCTCTGATCCAACGGTGGCTTCTGATTTTACTGTTTTGTTAAGCCACCGTTGGATCAGCGATTTTCAAAGTGGCTTAATAAATAGTAAACAAATTCAGAAAAATGTAAAATTTGGTCTCCAAGAACATATTAATATGGAGAACAAGATGAACGATTCCGATCGACCATTTGGACATTGAAAACACAAAAATGAGTTATAAGCATATGTGGAAATATGCTTATATAAGCATAGTAGCCAACCTCTATATATATATAGTAAGTCTACCATACATTGCAATGCATAGGCACCTCTATGCATTGGACTATAAATCACGGATTCAAAGTCCAAATGACCGATCCAAACCGTTCATCTTGTTCTCCATATTAATATGTGCTTGGTGACCAAATTTTATATTTTTTGGAATTTTTTTACTATTTATTAAGTCACTTTGAAAATTACTGATCCAACGGTGCCTTTTGATTTTACTGTAACCGTTGGATCAGCGATTTTCAGTGATTTTACTGTAGACTTACTATATATATATATATATATATATATATATATATATATATTTATATATTTATATAAATTATTTAACTTAATTTTACAATTCGTAGATGAATGGAATTTATAAAATTTTATAATAATATGTGCACGAAAAAATTTGTATTTTTATAACTTTAATTAGATCTCAATATTATTTATTTATTTCCATGAATCGATTTAATTCGGTTTATTTTCTTTCTTAAGTTTCACGATTGTAATGAATTTTCGATTTACTAGTTTATTGGATATTTCTAATTTATTTATAGTGTTATACTTTATTTTATTTTTAAATCTCTAATTTTTAAAGTACATAATTGCACAATTCGTTTATATTTTGAAATTTTATATTCATTTTAAATTAGTCAGATAAATCCGAACGATTGTTAGTTATATTAAAAAATTTATTTAGGCGTAATGATCAATTTAACAAGTTAATCATGTTTTAAAATTTTGGAATTAAAAAAAAACTCCATGTGGAATCTGATCGAGGTAATGAAAAAACATGAAAAACAATCAAAAGGCAAATCAAATTTAACACACCATTGCTAAAATCGCACTGGATTTAATTCCAGCCAAGAAAAGATAAACTTGTTATGCATAAATTGGCACCTAAATTTATCGATGAACAAAAATATAGAAGCTAAAGAAGTTTCAAAAATTGAGAGCAACTAGGGTTTATGGCGGCTGCGGATGAGGGGAAATGAGCATTTACCATTGCTTTATAGGCTCTCCGATCTTATCCCCTCCAACGCTGTACAAAAAACACTCATTAAGTACCGTCCGATGAGGAATAATTAAGCATCTCAGTGTATTTTCAACCGTTAGATATTTTTTTGACTGAATGAGGTTGCAATAAGAAAAATTGATATTTCTGAATCTCTAATTGCTAATCCGGGCCGGGCCTACAATAATGACCTCAAGAAGGCCCATACATAAATAACATATATTAGAATGCTGCTGAAAGAAATTAAATTAATTGAAAAAATAAGGTTTCTTTTTTCTTTTTGTGACACAGATTTTTTTATGATTCTTTCAACTTGCAGAAACCATATTTCTCGTTTAAACCCACATTTTAGGTATTTCAAATACTAAAATTAATTCTTGTCTCAGTATGATCATATCTAGGCAACCAACCATAAGAGCAATTGCTTTAACACAGGGATCTTGAACAAAAATCTGAGAACAAAATAATGGACGCTGCAATGAAGCCAACAAGGAAGTATATTGAATCATATGCGTCGAATGAAGCAATCCTATCATTGATCTAGAGCTTGTACAATAAATCTGACCTGATAATTCCTTGGCAATATGAGGCAATTTGCCTGAGCAGGAAAAAGATATAAGATCAAGCTGCTCTTCACAAATTTCTATTCTACATTGATTCTCAGGCTATTGCAGTTCAGAGTCTAGTTATTGTGCAGAAGATCAAAATAGGTTTGCTTTATAGGCTCTTGCTGTTGCAGCTACATTAGGTCCTTTTTGCTTGATTAGCATAATTGTATTTAATCATTTTCAGTAATGAAATGGGCTGTATTACTTTCTTTCAAAAAAGTATTATGCTTCAAACCCCTTAAAAATATATATAATTGTTGTTCAAAATCTCATAAAATGAGGGCAGTAATCCTCCGATCCCTATGAATCAATTTCCAGCTCCAAAGAACCAAAGAACCAGTACAACAATTAACAATTAACAGAACCAACTCACGGAAGGATGTGAGATGTTATCAGTACTGAAACTGTAATCACTCCCATGTGGCACCATGTCATGGTTTCTTGCCATTACCATTTTACACTGTTTTTTCTATATGCATCTTCGCTCGGGCCCACATGTCATCCATATATCTCAATGGGCCCCATACAGATGCAATTACATGTTCTATATAAATTCAATTCTAGTTTGAAATAGGTAGCACACTGGAATGGCAATGTGAGATAGATTTAGTAGACGAGAGACATGGAAAGGTCAAGTGTATGTTGATCTAACCCTACGGTTGTCTGACCGATGCTGAGATCCTTTCTTTTCTTCAAAGAGAAGAAAGAAATGAATTCCGCGTTCTATCTATGCACCTTTTTACGAATTTCACCATTATTAAGTAGTGAGATCCTTCATAGTAACAGGTGTTATTATATAATTTCTATCACAAAATTAGGATCTAATCGGAAGCAATATCCGATTAAAACTTCATGTGGAATCTGATCGAGGTAATGAAAAACTAACAAGTGTTATTATATAATTTCTAGTACAAAATTAAGATCTAATCGGAAGCAATATCCGATTAAAACTCCATGTGGAATCTGATCGAGGTAATGAAAAACATGAAAAACAATCAAAAGGCACATCAAATTTAACACACGATTGCTAAAATCGCACCGGATTTAATTCCAGCCAAGAAAAGATAAACTTGTTATGCATAAATTGGCACCTAAATTTACGATGAACAAAAATATAGAAGCTGAAGAAGGTTCAGAAATTGAGAGCAACTAGGGTTTATGGTGTTGCTTTATAGGCTCTCCGATCTTATCCCCTCCAATGCTGTACAAAAACATTATAGTCAAATTAATTGGCACCGGTTTATGGCCGTTGCTTTTCTTAATTATTATGAATCCACCACACAGAAGACTACATATTATAGTCACAGAACCAATCTACGAATTATAGCGCCAAGTAACAAAATTCACTTAGATCGGTGATTTAGAAGTTCAAAGTCAAATTAATTACCCGCCGATCCTATCGATCTATTTAATTTCCCTCTAATTTGTGCAACAATGTCTAAACTTGGTTTACCACATTTAATATGAACCATGAGAAAGTATGCATGAACCTGACATCTGTTTCCTTGCGAGTCCCAAGTTTCACCAAGTCAAAATAATTTGAAAAACACACCAACCCACTATACGCACAGTAGCCCGAAATTTTATAGAGCTCGTATCCTCTGCATTAACTCAAAAGGGAATCTTTTCAGTTAATATGACCATCCAATCTGCTTTAAGATTCATGTAGTCTGAATCCGCACTAAAATTAAAGGGCTCTCAATATCATAAGCAGTGGTCGGATTGACTCCATTTAAAATGAAAAGATATCTTTTTGAGTTAATGCAGAGGATATGCATTCAATTTTATATAGGCTATGAACCTAAAGTCCTAAACCCTACGAGGTTCTATTTGAGGTTCTGTTTCTGATTCTCTTGATGACTTGATCCCACTTTTTCTCCTCTCGCTACAATCCAGTTGCATGCACTTTCAACCAAATTGCGAATCATCCCGATCGAGATAAATATATAGCACGGCCTACACCACAAGTGAGCCCAATCAATTAACTATTTGCATTTTGCGTGCGGTTTCTAATTCCACTTAATTATGCGGTGAATTAAGTGACCTAGCTATATATTTATCCCAGGATCACAATATTTTTTACATATTTTGAGAATTATTTTTAATATAATCATTAATTTTTTTTTCAAAAATAGATTAAACTTTTTAGAAATTGAATATACTAGAAGGATCACAATATTTTTTGTATTACCTAGAAGTGACTTTTAAATCAAGATCAATAACTCATAATCCAAGCATTTTTATTTTTTTCCAATAAATCATAAAGAAATATATTAATTTTTCTTATGGCCTAAAAAATCCGGCATGAAAAATATTGATCGGGTTATTTGTAGCAGTCTTTCTAATAAATCAAATTACATAGTATTTCATCTATTTTTAAAGAAATATATTATATATTTCTAATACTTCAATAAAAAATAAATAAATTATAAATATTTCTATTTAAATAAAAAAAGCTGAAAAATGAAAAAAAAATTGAATCAGTAAAAAAAATTTCTGGTTTTTTTTTTCTAAAAAGGTTTCAGAATTCCAAAACCGCAAAATTTTTTTTTTCTGATTTTAGACTGAATTATCAAAAATTTTTTTTGATATAAATAAAAAATTTGGGGCTCAAGATCTATCCTCAAAATTTTGAGTTAAATATAATTGAGTGATATAAATCCATACTGATATGACCGTGTAGAATGAGATATGAGCTGTCGTTGGCACTAAATTAATTTTAACCTGGCCATAAGTACTGTTCTACACAGTTAGATATTGCATTGCGATACTCACTCATAATCCCATCAGAATTTTTTAAATTAAATTAAATATTATTATAAAACTACAAAGATGGTAACAAGAAATTAAATAACATAAAAATTTCGTATTAAATGTATAGTTTCTTTAAAATTTACTAAGAAATCATATTTAATACAGTTCCTTAATCAGTACATATGCTAAAAAATAATGTTTACAAATAGAGGTTCCTATGATACGCTGTTTGTGTTGTACAGTTGTACTCAAAAGTCTCCTTTTGTGTAATTAGTATTTTTTCAAACAGTCCGATTCAAAATCTTCTAATATATGAGTCTGCACGGTTCAGATTAGATGGTTCAAATTTGAAGAGAATGGTCCAAACCTGTGTTAAGGATTATGGTCCAGATCTACACGGGTTGGTCCAATCCATGATCCACGGGTTAGCACGGTTTTGATCACAGGTTTAGCACGGTTTTGACCACGGGTTAGCATGGTTTTGACCACGAATTAGTACGGTTTGACCATGGGTTAGCACGGTTTTGCACGGTCCGGTTATGGTCTAGTCCGATCCGGTCCACAAGTATAGAACCGTTCTGGTTAGTCTGGATCTAGTAGAAAACACACACCAAAAATCGTGCTAAGAGTCTATTTATCCTCGGTCCAGATCGGTAAGGATCAGTTTCACGGTTGGTCCGATTCAGTCCTAGACCGGCCGTTTTTTTTTTTCAAACACTAGTTGTGCTAAATTTTTTTGAATAAAAGCCGATAATTACGAACCATTTAGTTTGATTTCCGTGTGATACATCAAGTAATAGTAAAATTTAAGTTCATTAAATACAAAAAAACTAAAAGAACATATAAAAAAAAAACTACTGCTTCAACATATATAGTAATTTTATGCATGATGTTATGTCGTTACATCAACTGCATTTGTCTTTTTTTTTTTGATAGGCCATTTTTAAGTTCTCAATTATTTTATGGACATAAATATTATTTTTATTTAATTAATGATGCCTTAAGTATTCATATTTTCAGTATATTTCGAATGATTGGTATATTTCGAATGATGAAAAATATTTACAATTATGTAACTAAAAGATATTATTTTCTTCTAATTTACAAGTATATTTTGTGAGTTCGGGGTGCTATGGATAATAATTTTATGATGTTTCTTGCTCCGGATGCATCTGTTTCAACGTCAGAATGAATAGTAAATTAATACCTTTTGTTATCTCTTGTTCCGGATGCATTTTTTTCGGCGGAGATTTTTATTAATATCCTAAAAAAAAGTTTTTACAAATATGCCCCCGAGTTTTTTTTTTTTTTAAATGCTCTAACCGTTCGGGGCAGGGGCGATCCACTAGAGACCCAACCACTCATAGGTCGGACAATTCTAAATTTTTTTTTTGTAGATATTAATATTTTCATTTAAATAATTTTGTGAAGTTTTAGTTTTCTACTTTTCTTGTTTAGGATGTATGCCAAAAAATAAGATATTTGATATATTTATGGGTGAGATGTCGTAACTCTTTATAACTTTAATTTGATTTGTCAGTTGAATATCACGAGTCTAAATATAACACTAATCAAGTCCAAAGAGATGACTAGATCAGCCCAGCTCTTTAATTGCTTGCTACATAATATAGAATTTGGAGCGGAGCGGAGAGAAGAGAAGAGAAAGACAAACACTGTTTAATATAAAAATACAATCCGGGGCTTAGAATTGATTTTAACTAAATTAATGCAATTTAACAGCTGAGAATAAGACTGGATTAAATGTTCTAAAATTCAAAATGAAACTTGTTGAGCTCTACTGCAAGGCATATCACATACACAGTTATTTTGACTCCTTGCATATCACATACACAGTTATTTTGACTCTACTGCTCATGCCCTGTATGAATTAAAAATAGCTCTGTCAAAATGTGTAACACAGCAATGTGTTCATAATAAATTGTGAATACATAGGCCATGCCCTGTATGAATTCAGATTTATTTCCTAGCTCTCTGAAAGCATGAATTGAGCATAACTTGTAAACATATGCGCTCACAAATTAAGCATGCATCAAATTGTCAATAAATTTATGTCGAAATATCATTGTTAAAGAATTTAAACTATAAATAAGATTAAAAGAAAATGGAGCATAACAGTTAAGTGTTAATTATGTCCTTGGATAGTTATATATATATATATATATAAATCTATTTAGCATTGCACTTCTCATCATTTTAAAGCCTTTAACGTACGACATCATTGAGAATCTGAAAATTAAGTTGTATAAATTTGGTGCATGATACAATGACTAATGGATGGTTTGCTCCAATTAAAAACAATAGTGGGCCGATATTTACAAAACAACTTTTATTCTTTTTAAAATCTATATTTTGGCCATTGCAGGAATCGAAC
>CAXKVR010000937.1:0-19158 GCA_964058845.1 Carex sylvatica
GTACCCGACCCCGTACCCGACCCCGTACCCGACCCGTACCCGTTAAAAAATTCAAAAAAATTCAAAAAAATTCAGAAAAATTCAAAAAAATTCAAAAAAATTCAAAAAAATTCAAAAAAAATTCAAAAAAATTCAGAAAAAATTCAAAAAAATTCAGAAAAAATTCAAAAAAATTCGAAAAAATTCAAATTTTTTTGAAATTTCGAATTTGCCGCCTAAAAAAAAAAAAAAAAAAAAAAAAAAAAACCGGACCGGACCGGGTACCCGACCCGGACCGGGTACCATACCCGGACCGCCCTACCCGTGCCGGGTACCACGGGCACGGGTAAAACTCGGGTCGGGTACGGTTTTTGAAAATTATACCCGAGTATACCCGCCCCGAGATACCCGTTTACCCGACCTACCCGTACCCGACCAAACCCGTGGCCCGACCCCGGGTAAACCCGGTCCGCCCGGACCCGGTCCGAGAGCACAGCCCTACCGATAGCTAGAATAAATATATTGATTCTTCTTTCGGCAAGGAGCTGATACAAGAGAAGTTAGTTTGTCTATCGTGTTCATCTCTAGCGGCAGGAAATCCGTTACTACATCCAGTTTTAATCCAATAGAAGTCTGCATTTCTGTAATGTAATAATGAACAATGAATCAACAAAATCCAATATTCGTTGATATAGCTGTATAAATACATTTTCAGTTCATTATGTAGAGATAATAAAGATGACCACCATACATATATCACACACATATATACATTTTCAGTTTTATTTTTTTGTGCCTCCACCGTGTCTCCATTTTCAAATCGTTAATATCTCAAATTTCAATCATAAATCTCAAAATAAAACCGTTAGATGTGATCTATGCTATTTTATCTATGTGCTCAAAACAAATTATCACATTTCGATTTTCTTTTTATGTGAATCAATTAGTTGAAAAATCAACGTCTAGAAATTATCCACATTAGAACGTTTTTACAAGCTTTCGATGACAATCAAAACAAAGTTGAAATGTCATAATTTTTTACATGTGCATAGATAAAATGATATAAATCATATCCAACGGTTTTATTTTGACTTTTAAGTTTTAAATTTTGAGTTATTAAAGTTTTTAAAAATGGAGGCACAAAAAATAAAGGCATTTGAATCCTTCTTCTCCTCCTCTCTCTCTCTCTATATATATATATATATATATAATATTTGTAAAATTAATTGACCACAAGTATGTCCAAATATAAACATCTTCTAATTTAGTTTTAAGTGGACCTTTCCGAGTGAAACTCAAAAGAGGAACTAAGTTGTTCAATGAGCGAGTTTGTTTTGAAGCAGAATTAACCAGGAAAAGCGACGCTGTGTCCTGCATTTGTAGCTCAGGAAAACTTACTAAAGCTTGTAAAATTAGAATAAAAATGACTCGACAATGCGGGGGAAAGAATATATAAGCACACAACAAGTCTGTTAATTAGCTGAATGAATGAATGAATTAAATTGAAGGAAGAGAATTACTGTTGGAATCCCACAGATATGATTTATTGGTTATTTTTAAAAAAGATTACCTTTTTGAGGGTTTGATCCTCTCTAGTTATATACAAGTAGTAATTGAAGATTCCTGAGAGCAGTCTATTTTAGATAAGCATTGTCTTAATTATAAGTTTTAATCATATATATATATATATATCAAGATGCAAAGAAAAAGCTCCTTAATATTTTTGCTTGTTGCTTCTTAAATTAATAACAGAGAATTTGCTTTTGCAGGCATAGAATTTGCTACACTAATTAAATTGAAAAGACTAATTTGAGCTTACATTACATTAATATCATAAAAAATCCTCAACAAATTCGATTTGGGCCATCTTCGATAACCTTGGAAAGGACGCCAGTTTCTTCAAGAATGCCATGCCATCCATTAAATTTAGAAAATCAATGCAACATCCTTCTATGACTAACTTCTCTAACACAGGCGCAGTGCTCAGAACGAACTTTGAAACATTTAGAACTGATTCAGGATATTGCAAATAAGGTATATTTACAATTTGAAGACAGTTAAACAAGTCAGATTCTTTTCCTTTCACCTCCCAAAAAGATCCAGCAAGTGATGATGAAGGGTAACTCTCCTCTCCGTGAAGCTGGAAATTCAAAAGGATGGATATAAATGGGAAAATGAGAATGAAATATGAATTAATTGTAGAAAACAAGAAGTGAACAGACGCACCATGAAAGTGAGCACCTTTAAGTTGGGAGCATTTTTGAACAAACAACAAGCAACTGCAATCTCTTCCTTGCATGAATAATAAGCAAGGACGACATGCAGCTTTGTCAATCGGTAGAGGGGTATGGGGAGCATTTCTGGTATGGGCCCCTTGGCTAAGCACTAAATTAAAAACAAGTTATAAATAGATTACCATACCATCAACCTTTAGGCAAAATATAAATTAAGCTATATATAGAGAACAATTTTTTTTTTCCGATGTATGGATATCTTACCAAAATAAAATCAGAGCGTAGTTCAAGTTCTTCAATCGCAGAAAGGCGACCAAAAACTCGCAAAATATCACTCTTACAATTCCGACGGTATCCAATATTAACTTTGGGAATAATGTGTGCAACACGCAACTTAGGGGTTTCCAAACATAGATCATCAAACTCCCCTGAAATACTCAGCCATCTGAGGTTCGGTGCACGGATAATGAGGCGACCAAACTCAACAAAGTCATACAGGTTCAAGCTCTCAAGTAAAGGACAACTTGAAATGAATCTTGCTATAGTTATAGTCCCAGGGAAATTGCACGAAAATAAGATTAGGATGCGAAGAAATTTAAAGCCTTGGAAAGATAAAGGAACATGTATGGTGGCCAAATATATCTCCACACGTTCTAATACAAGACAAGAGAAGAAGCTACAAGGAATGGAGAAAATTTTAAAAGAACGCAAATTTATATAAAGATTCTTGATTCCATTTCTGGACAAGATGAGCATCCATTGATCAATTGGATCAATTGCCTCGCTGCACGCATGCCTAGCGTTGAGTTTAAATTGTAGAATTGAACCGCGATGAAGTAATAATACTTGACTAACCAGCCTAATTAGGTTTGATTGTGAATAATAGTCTTTTATGAACACCAAATTTGGAATTGACATCCACGCATATTTCCATTTGGTTGATAGAAGGCTTGTCCTGACCGCCTCTTCAATTCCAAGTTTCATAAGAATTTCCTCCTTTATATTTATGGGCAAATTGCTGATGTAATCTTGTTCTAAGTCGAGATCAACACCACCCCTTCTGGGCTGCAAAATGTTCATGCTGTGTTTGTTGTCTGACATTGTCTCGTTTCAGCAACGAAATCAAAAAGAAGTTTGAAGGAGAAGGAGAGAGAAGAGGGAGGAGGGAGGAGGATAAATCTGTCAATTTTATTTCTAAAATAACCAAATGAAAAGTTAAATAAATTAAAAGGGATAGGAGAAAGAATTTTAAATTTTTATGGGGATATTAGATATTATGGTGTTTTGATAAACTAACTAATTTGAAAGTTTGTATGGATACACTAGAAATTTTTGCAAGTTAATGTTTCTGAAAAGAAAAAATAGTCACCCTGAATCAGAAAATAACTTGAATTTTCTCCTCTCTTCTTTTAAATTAAAGGAAAATGAAGACCATAAT
Source organism: Carex sylvatica (assembly GCA_964058845.1). Classification (NCBI taxonomy): domain Eukaryota; kingdom Viridiplantae; phylum Streptophyta; class Magnoliopsida; order Poales; family Cyperaceae; genus Carex; species Carex sylvatica. The sequence goes on from CAXKVR010000937.1 coordinate 3,652, forward strand.
TGATTTGTATTGTAGATAAAGTAAATTCATAACATGGCTTAATGGTGGTATCTGACAACATAATTAGTGCAAATTTAGTTTTAAACTACTGTCAACTAATGACAACACAACAAAAAGGAAAATCTAATTTAATTTCATATGCAAACAATAGTATATATCAGTCTGGCAAAACAATAATCAATCTCTATCAAATTTGAGAGAGGAATTACATGATCAAAGTGAAGCCGAAAAGAAGAGACATGGAAGCAGAGGCAGCAGAGAGAAAGAACGGTTTTGTCTATTTATGATGGTGCCCCTTCTATTTTTGACAAATATTTTTGTACAAAGCTAAAAATTATACTTTTTACAAAAAAAAAATACAGAATATGCCATGTGGATGTGCCTTCTATTTAGAGTCTGAAAAATTAAAATGGTAACATTTTGTCACGTCATTTTTTTTTCTTCAAGTATTCAACATTATTGACATAAATTATCTTGAGAGATTTAAATAGAATGAACATAGATGTAATGTCACGTAACTTAAGAAAATACATTTGATGGCTCAATTTGAACTTTGTTTTATTAATTATATATGACTTGATAGGCCACAAAATATTTAAATAAAGGACCATATCAAAAGAGGCCTTAGCTTAATTTATAATTTATATTTCAGTAACTAACATTTTTATTATTTTCTCTCAAAATAACTATAATTTAAAGAAAATTGTCCCTCCCTATAATTCGAACCCTAATTCCCACCCGCTGTTTAATTCCTAAATAATACTTCTTTTTCTTTTATCCGCCGCCTCCTGTTTTTATCTCAAACCGCCACCCTATGTTTTGATTTGTCTCAAACCTCATACTCTCCATCTCCAAACTATTAAATATTAGTATTTCCAAATGTCGTGATCTCAAGTCTTCAAGGATTAATGATTTCTCTCGTCTTTCGTTTCGACATCTGCACTTAAGCTGATTGAAATCATATCATTTGATATTAAATTGACACAGTAGAATAAATTGAATTGATTGAGACACTATAATTAGATTATTTGGTTTAGAATAAATGTTATTATTGGATTGTATGAATTTAGATATAAGAAATTATTTAATTATATTAAAATCTGGAAATATAATTTGTTACCAAGTTCTACTCTAATTATATTAAAGACTAAAATAAATTGTCTTTTGATTTTATTAAATCAAGTATTTACTTTTTAAATATAATCGTGGCCGTAACGGAGGAGTGTCGGTATCGAATACGTGTCGGACACGGGTACGATGGCTTTCTAGGAGTGTCAGGGTAACATAGCCTCGAAGTATTGGAATTGTATATAGCTATATATATATTATCTTTTAATTTTAATTTTAAGTTAGATGGCTTAAATGGATGACATGGGTTGAAACTCGCTGCCATTTAGTGTGGATATTTAAGATTGTGAGACGTAACCTCAACTTCATAAAAATAATTAAAAATTAGGCCATTATACTAGTTTTAAAGTATGCATCCATGAAATATATATATCTGAACTATTTGTTTACTAAGCATGAGAAACTAATAATTAGGCTATATATAACTCGCTGCTATTCTAAATCGGAGTTACTATATATAATTCGTTTAAGTGCTTCTTGTAAAGTACCGTTACGGCAATAATACCACTCTTTAATTAATTATTTGTTCTTCTAGAAAAATTCGGAAAATTAAAGATGATACCTTGCCCACCAGGTTAAGCAAAAGTGGATTTCTATTCATGTAAAGTAACTTGTTTTTTATAGGAACTGATAACATAACTCAGCCAGAAAACCCTACTATCAGATCATTAGATTAATATTGTACGTACAAACACAAATTAATTCATATATATGGATACGATACCAGAAAAGTAGAAAACCTTACTATCAGAATATATTAACATTGTACATTTAGTAAAACAATATATAGTATCCGTAGTGCAGTCATGTGTTGTGAGGGCAGCTTCATTTAGTTTGTTTAAATAAGAGAAATTGGATTTCAAACCGTAAAATAAGAGAAATAGGATCCAAAAAAGAGAGACTATTATGAGAATGATTAAATAATAACAACGACGGCTCATGACTTTGTGGCAAATTGCTAATCTCTTTGAGTAGATAGGACATATAAAATGTATGCATAGAATTGCTTTGTGTGAACGGGTAGGTGAAAATCACAAATTATGTGAGAGATGCATATACGCTATATATATATATATGTATACACATTCAAGTTAAGATGTTAACATTCTTATATTTTTCACTAATTAAAGTTTATCATGAAAATAATTCTGTGCCTTTCTGAGATATTAGAGCAAATTAATATTGTTCAGTTAGGATTATATCTAAATTATGGTAAGATTTCAGATCAAATGATTTGTTACTTTTCAATTATTTCAAGTATATGTTGAGTTCTGGGTTGCAACAATGTATTTGTTGATGATCTTTTTCATATATAGGTACTTAAGGAAGCTGAACAAGATGAAGAATGATAACACTCAAATTCTGACTCGGGACGGTTAGATGCAAGCATTTTTATTAAAATGGCATTTGATACTGTAAAAAAAGTAATATTTAATTAGTTTATGATGACTTCAAATTATTATATTTATATTTTGGACTTTTAATTTGTAATTTCTTTCAATTCTTAGAGCATTTTTTTAATTTATTTTTAGGCTAATTTTATGCGGATATATTTAAATTATTTTCTTGTCATATTGCTTAATAATGTTAGGACAAGTAAATTATTTTGTTGTCATATTGCTTAATGTTAGGATGCAAAAGGTGTGATATTACTATCAAAGTTAGCGATAAATCTGAAATTGTGTATTTAAAAAAAAAAAATTAATGCAAAAAAGAATAATTAATACACAGGCACGCGAACATATATATAGAATGCTAACAAGATCGTATCTGAATTAAAACAAAATATAAACAGTTAAGATCTGTTAAAGAACTCGATATAATATATATATCTCTCTCTATATATAAAAAATTATGTTTGATATAAATCATCTAAATTACGAAATATACCTCCATGCATGTGTTTTAACGACATTCTCTTATCTACATCTTACATATATTTTCAAGATGTATTTATATTTTTTCTGAAAAGAGTCTATACCTTTTATTATTAGCAATAAAACAAATATGAAAGTTACTTTTACTTATTCAATGAAATTATTAATTTATTTTTTTCCTGATCATCTTTCAGGCCCACAAACCCATAAAATGCCAAAAAAAATTTTATTAATATCATTGTCAAAATAAATAAACCACAAATTATGGGGATTTTCAAAAATACTAGGGTCTCCGATTCAATATGTTGTTCTATTTTTGGAGTCGCATATTGAATTGGAGATCTCTAAAAACCTCAAAAATGCATTGTAATATATTGATATTTAGGTTTTTGAGGGGCTCCAATTCAATTTGTTGCCCCGAAGAATGCAGTCACATATTGAATATGAGGGTATGGTATTTTTCGAATTCTCTAATTTTAGTAGTGTTTTAATTTATTTATTTTTAAAATTGTATTAATAAAAAATTTGGCATAAAATGATCATCTAAATCTCAACTTTTCACTTTTTGAGCTTAATTTTTGTAAATTTCTCACAATGTTGGGTCTGGAAAAGGTCAGATCAACTGAGAAACTTGGGAATATTAGTTCCTGAGCCTTTATTTCAAGTTGGAATTTGTTTTTTCAGTTCCTATTCAAATTCACGAATAATTTATTCTTTTTAGTTCCTATTGTTGCAAATTTTAGTTCCTGAAAAGCAATTCTTAATTAACTCTTAAGTCACAAAGTTCTCATGCGAGCATATTGGACTTGAAATGCGATGGTACATTGCATTTTGCCCCCCCCCCCCCCCCCCCCAATTTATTTAAATGCAACTTCTATTGTAAATAATAAGTAGAAACCAAGTTTTTTGGTGAACTCAAGTCTAAAATCTATCAAATCTGCTTTAAATGACGAACCCGAACTGTTGAAATCCGCCTACCTTACAAGTGGTGCATCTACATGTGAAAAATTTAAAAATTCAAATTAATTTAGTTTAAAGTCAAGCCGTCATAGAAGGTTAATAAATTAATTTTAATGCATTTATTTTTTGAACGTATTTTGACCACTTGACTCTATGCAAATTTTTATTTTTTTTTATATGTAGACGCATCACTCGTTAAGTAGACGAGTTTCAACGGTTCAAAATCGTCGTTTAGAGCTAATTCAATGAGTTTTAGACTTAGTTCATCAAGAGACTTGATGAACTTAAGAACAACCTAGTTCTACTCGTAATTTCAAAATATATAATTGGATCCGTATCCTCCCAGGTACTTGACTCAACACAATTGAAACGGACGGTTCAGATTTACTCTTAGCCGGCCGAGATTCGGAATGACAAAGGGGGAAAGATTATTTGCACTTTGAGATGCGTGCCAATTCATTTTTTTGGACCATCCGATTCAATTCTACTCAGTCAGGTAACCCGATGGGATACGAATTCTATATAATTTTGGGCCCCACTGGAGAGTGCAGCCTAATCTTCGTGTGTGTGGTATAACCTCATTTTCTTGTGTTTAGAGGAAAAATAAAAAAATATAATAAGGTGTAAAAAAAATTTAAGGCGAAGAATCATATTATAATTAGATTAAATCTCAAATGTAAAGTAGAATTAGAGTGTTCTTAAGCACATCAAATTTAGCTTAACTCAAAAATCTATCGTATTAATTTCAAAATATAGTTTTAAACCGTTGAAAATTTGAAATTGATCTATGTTAAATTATCAATTAATAAATTAATTTAGTGCAAATTCGTTAGATTTTAATAGGATAGAAACTTATAAAATATACCCCATAAAAATGATATTTTGCCAACCATTTGATCTACGTGTTTTTTCTAAATTTATTTCTTTCTTATATTTTCTTGTTTAAAAATGTGTTTAATTAATGTGGCAAAAGGTGGTATAAAATTCTTAAAATGATACAACTTTATTGTATTACTTTGTAAAAATTTTAACACAACTAATTGTGTCGTTAACTTATATAGAGTACTGTCATTTGAAAAGGAAAATAAAATAAAATAAAATTTGCCACAAGCACAAATATTTATAGACGCAGATGCAAGATACCAATTTCCTGTCCACCTGACACTTCGGATAAAAGCATAAATGTAAACAAATTTTAGTTCAATAAAACTATATCAATTTACAAGTAAAATCTAACTCCCATTGATCAAACAAATTTTTATAGCTGCAGTCTGAGCACTGTTCCAACTAGTCAGTAAGAGCCATCCCCATCCAGTGAAGATTAACCAAACTCAAATATGCTTAATTAACTAGGCTGGTTTATCTTAAGTCTATCTCGAGTACGTTTAGATTTAGACGAAGTTCTATATATATATATATACTTATAATACTCAATGTAATTGTAATATACAAAAGCATATATAAATAGTAGTGAAATTGGAACCCATTAGAACCTCATCAACCAGCCATGGTCAAAATACCACAGAATTAAAGGGCATGCTTAAAACAAAAGACTGTCATAGTTTAATTCATAATCTTGCATAAAACAAAATATTGTCATATATAAAACAAAGGGAAAATACAATCATCAGCAATGCTCATTAGAAAAATCTAGGCAGCATAGCACCAAAATTTAAAAATGTACAAGAATGGCCCCGCAATACAAAATCTGACTTTCTGTAAAAAGCAAAGAACAGTTTTGTCTAATTTATATCGGTACTGGTTCAGTAGTACTGATATACAAGAAATACACTATTCGTTCGAAAGGATGTAAAGTACCGATAGCTAGAGGTTTGCTTTTACCCGCCCGGGTCGGACCCGACCCGTACCCGCCCGTGCCCGTTACCCGGGTTACCCGTGCCCGAGCCCGGGTATGGGTCGGGTAAACGGGTACACGGGTACGGGTAAAAAACGGGTAGGGTACGATTTTTTGGTTCAAAACCCGACCAAACCCGGTCCGATTTAAGTCCGACCCGACCCGACCCGACCCGACCAACCCGACCCGGACCCGGACCCGACCCCGACCCGACCCGACCCGACCCGACCTGACCCGTACCCGACCTGTACCCGACCCCGTACCCGACCCCGTACCCGACCCGTACCCGTTAAAAAATTCAAAAAAATTCAAAAAAATTCAGAAAAATTCAAAAAAATTCAAAAAAATTCAAAAAAATTCAAAAAAAATTCAAAAAAATTCAGAAAAAATTCAAAAAAATTCAGAAAAAATTCAAAAAAATTCGAAAAAATTCAAATTTTTTTGAAATTTCGAATTTGCCGCCTAAAAAAAAAAAAAAAAAAAAAAAAAAAAACCGGACCGGACCGGGTACCCGACCCGGACCGGGTACCATACCCGGACCGCCCTACCCGTGCCGGGTACCACGGGCACGGGTAAAACTCGGGTCGGGTACGGTTTTTGAAAATTATACCCGAGTATACCCGCCCCGAGATACCCGTTTACCCGACCTACCCGTACCCGACCAAACCCGTGGCCCGACCCCGGGTAAACCCGGTCCGCCCGGACCCGGTCCGAGAGCACAGCCCTACCGATAGCTAGAATAAATATATTGATTCTTCTTTCGGCAAGGAGCTGATACAAGAGAAGTTAGTTTGTCTATCGTGTTCATCTCTAGCGGCAGGAAATCCGTTACTACATCCAGTTTTAATCCAATAGAAGTCTGCATTTCTGTAATGTAATAATGAACAATGAATCAACAAAATCCAATATTCGTTGATATAGCTGTATAAATACATTTTCAGTTCATTATGTAGAGATAATAAAGATGACCACCATACATATATCACACACATATATACATTTTCAGTTTTATTTTTTTGTGCCTCCACCGTGTCTCCATTTTCAAATCGTTAATATCTCAAATTTCAATCATAAATCTCAAAATAAAACCGTTAGATGTGATCTATGCTATTTTATCTATGTGCTCAAAACAAATTATCACATTTCGATTTTCTTTTTATGTGAATCAATTAGTTGAAAAATCAACGTCTAGAAATTATCCACATTAGAACGTTTTTACAAGCTTTCGATGACAATCAAAACAAAGTTGAAATGTCATAATTTTTTACATGTGCATAGATAAAATGATATAAATCATATCCAACGGTTTTATTTTGACTTTTAAGTTTTAAATTTTGAGTTATTAAAGTTTTTAAAAATGGAGGCACAAAAAATAAAGGCATTTGAATCCTTCTTCTCCTCCTCTCTCTCTCTCTATATATATATATATATATATAATATTTGTAAAATTAATTGACCACAAGTATGTCCAAATATAAACATCTTCTAATTTAGTTTTAAGTGGACCTTTCCGAGTGAAACTCAAAAGAGGAACTAAGTTGTTCAATGAGCGAGTTTGTTTTGAAGCAGAATTAACCAGGAAAAGCGACGCTGTGTCCTGCATTTGTAGCTCAGGAAAACTTACTAAAGCTTGTAAAATTAGAATAAAAATGACTCGACAATGCGGGGGAAAGAATATATAAGCACACAACAAGTCTGTTAATTAGCTGAATGAATGAATGAATTAAATTGAAGGAAGAGAATTACTGTTGGAATCCCACAGATATGATTTATTGGTTATTTTTAAAAAAGATTACCTTTTTGAGGGTTTGATCCTCTCTAGTTATATACAAGTAGTAATTGAAGATTCCTGAGAGCAGTCTATTTTAGATAAGCATTGTCTTAATTATAAGTTTTAATCATATATATATATATATATCAAGATGCAAAGAAAAAGCTCCTTAATATTTTTGCTTGTTGCTTCTTAAATTAATAACAGAGAATTTGCTTTTGCAGGCATAGAATTTGCTACACTAATTAAATTGAAAAGACTAATTTGAGCTTACATTACATTAATATCATAAAAAATCCTCAACAAATTCGATTTGGGCCATCTTCGATAACCTTGGAAAGGACGCCAGTTTCTTCAAGAATGCCATGCCATCCATTAAATTTAGAAAATCAATGCAACATCCTTCTATGACTAACTTCTCTAACACAGGCGCAGTGCTCAGAACGAACTTTGAAACATTTAGAACTGATTCAGGATATTGCAAATAAGGTATATTTACAATTTGAAGACAGTTAAACAAGTCAGATTCTTTTCCTTTCACCTCCCAAAAAGATCCAGCAAGTGATGATGAAGGGTAACTCTCCTCTCCGTGAAGCTGGAAATTCAAAAGGATGGATATAAATGGGAAAATGAGAATGAAATATGAATTAATTGTAGAAAACAAGAAGTGAACAGACGCACCATGAAAGTGAGCACCTTTAAGTTGGGAGCATTTTTGAACAAACAACAAGCAACTGCAATCTCTTCCTTGCATGAATAATAAGCAAGGACGACATGCAGCTTTGTCAATCGGTAGAGGGGTATGGGGAGCATTTCTGGTATGGGCCCCTTGGCTAAGCACTAAATTAAAAACAAGTTATAAATAGATTACCATACCATCAACCTTTAGGCAAAATATAAATTAAGCTATATATAGAGAACAATTTTTTTTTTCCGATGTATGGATATCTTACCAAAATAAAATCAGAGCGTAGTTCAAGTTCTTCAATCGCAGAAAGGCGACCAAAAACTCGCAAAATATCACTCTTACAATTCCGACGGTATCCAATATTAACTTTGGGAATAATGTGTGCAACACGCAACTTAGGGGTTTCCAAACATAGATCATCAAACTCCCCTGAAATACTCAGCCATCTGAGGTTCGGTGCACGGATAATGAGGCGACCAAACTCAACAAAGTCATACAGGTTCAAGCTCTCAAGTAAAGGACAACTTGAAATGAATCTTGCTATAGTTATAGTCCCAGGGAAATTGCACGAAAATAAGATTAGGATGCGAAGAAATTTAAAGCCTTGGAAAGATAAAGGAACATGTATGGTGGCCAAATATATCTCCACACGTTCTAATACAAGACAAGAGAAGAAGCTACAAGGAATGGAGAAAATTTTAAAAGAACGCAAATTTATATAAAGATTCTTGATTCCATTTCTGGACAAGATGAGCATCCATTGATCAATTGGATCAATTGCCTCGCTGCACGCATGCCTAGCGTTGAGTTTAAATTGTAGAATTGAACCGCGATGAAGTAATAATACTTGACTAACCAGCCTAATTAGGTTTGATTGTGAATAATAGTCTTTTATGAACACCAAATTTGGAATTGACATCCACGCATATTTCCATTTGGTTGATAGAAGGCTTGTCCTGACCGCCTCTTCAATTCCAAGTTTCATAAGAATTTCCTCCTTTATATTTATGGGCAAATTGCTGATGTAATCTTGTTCTAAGTCGAGATCAACACCACCCCTTCTGGGCTGCAAAATGTTCATGCTGTGTTTGTTGTCTGACATTGTCTCGTTTCAGCAACGAAATCAAAAAGAAGTTTGAAGGAGAAGGAGAGAGAAGAGGGAGGAGGGAGGAGGATAAATCTGTCAATTTTATTTCTAAAATAACCAAATGAAAAGTTAAATAAATTAAAAGGGATAGGAGAAAGAATTTTAAATTTTTATGGGGATATTAGATATTATGGTGTTTTGATAAACTAACTAATTTGAAAGTTTGTATGGATACACTAGAAATTTTTGCAAGTTAATGTTTCTGAAAAGAAAAAATAGTCACCCTGAATCAGAAAATAACTTGAATTTTCTCCTCTCTTCTTTTAAATTAAAGGAAAATGAAGACCATAATTGATTTGTATTGTAGATAAAGTAAATTCATAACATGGCTTAATGGTGGTATCTGACAACATAATTAGTGCAAATTTAGTTTTAAACTACTGTCAACTAATGACAACACAACAAAAAGGAAAATCTAATTTAATTTCATATGCAAACAATAGTATATATCAGTCTGGCAAAACAATAATCAATCTCTATCAAATTTGAGAGAGGAATTACATGATCAAAGTGAAGCCGAAAAGAAGAGACATGGAAGCAGAGGCAGCAGAGAGAAAGAACGGTTTTGTCTATTTATGATGGTGCCCCTTCTATTTTTGACAAATATTTTTGTACAAAGCTAAAAATTATACTTTTTACAAAAAAAAAATACAGAATATGCCATGTGGATGTGCCTTCTATTTAGAGTCTGAAAAATTAAAATGGTAACATTTTGTCACGTCATTTTTTTTTCTTCAAGTATTCAACATTATTGACATAAATTATCTTGAGAGATTTAAATAGAATGAACATAGATGTAATGTCACGTAACTTAAGAAAATACATTTGATGGCTCAATTTGAACTTTGTTTTATTAATTATATATGACTTGATAGGCCACAAAATATTTAAATAAAGGACCATATCAAAAGAGGCCTTAGCTTAATTTATAATTTATATTTCAGTAACTAACATTTTTATTATTTTCTCTCAAAATAACTATAATTTAAAGAAAATTGTCCCTCCCTATAATTCGAACCCTAATTCCCACCCGCTGTTTAATTCCTAAATAATACTTCTTTTTCTTTTATCCGCCGCCTCCTGTTTTTATCTCAAACCGCCACCCTATGTTTTGATTTGTCTCAAACCTCATACTCTCCATCTCCAAACTATTAAATATTAGTATTTCCAAATGTCGTGATCTCAAGTCTTCAAGGATTAATGATTTCTCTCGTCTTTCGTTTCGACATCTGCACTTAAGCTGATTGAAATCATATCATTTGATATTAAATTGACACAGTAGAATAAATTGAATTGATTGAGACACTATAATTAGATTATTTGGTTTAGAATAAATGTTATTATTGGATTGTATGAATTTAGATATAAGAAATTATTTAATTATATTAAAATCTGGAAATATAATTTGTTACCAAGTTCTACTCTAATTATATTAAAGACTAAAATAAATTGTCTTTTGATTTTATTAAATCAAGTATTTACTTTTTAAATATAATCGTGGCCGTAACGGAGGAGTGTCGGTATCGAATACGTGTCGGACACGGGTACGATGGCTTTCTAGGAGTGTCAGGGTAACATAGCCTCGAAGTATTGGAATTGTATATAGCTATATATATATTATCTTTTAATTTTAATTTTAAGTTAGATGGCTTAAATGGATGACATGGGTTGAAACTCGCTGCCATTTAGTGTGGATATTTAAGATTGTGAGACGTAACCTCAACTTCATAAAAATAATTAAAAATTAGGCCATTATACTAGTTTTAAAGTATGCATCCATGAAATATATATATCTGAACTATTTGTTTACTAAGCATGAGAAACTAATAATTAGGCTATATATAACTCGCTGCTATTCTAAATCGGAGTTACTATATATAATTCGTTTAAGTGCTTCTTGTAAAGTACCGTTACGGCAATAATACCACTCTTTAATTAATTATTTGTTCTTCTAGAAAAATTCGGAAAATTAAAGATGATACCTTGCCCACCAGGTTAAGCAAAAGTGGATTTCTATTCATGTAAAGTAACTTGTTTTTTATAGGAACTGATAACATAACTCAGCCAGAAAACCCTACTATCAGATCATTAGATTAATATTGTACGTACAAACACAAATTAATTCATATATATGGATACGATACCAGAAAAGTAGAAAACCTTACTATCAGAATATATTAACATTGTACATTTAGTAAAACAATATATAGTATCCGTAGTGCAGTCATGTGTTGTGAGGGCAGCTTCATTTAGTTTGTTTAAATAAGAGAAATTGGATTTCAAACCGTAAAATAAGAGAAATAGGATCCAAAAAAGAGAGACTATTATGAGAATGATTAAATAATAACAACGACGGCTCATGACTTTGTGGCAAATTGCTAATCTCTTTGAGTAGATAGGACATATAAAATGTATGCATAGAATTGCTTTGTGTGAACGGGTAGGTGAAAATCACAAATTATGTGAGAGATGCATATACGCTATATATATATATATGTATACACATTCAAGTTAAGATGTTAACATTCTTATATTTTTCACTAATTAAAGTTTATCATGAAAATAATTCTGTGCCTTTCTGAGATATTAGAGCAAATTAATATTGTTCAGTTAGGATTATATCTAAATTATGGTAAGATTTCAGATCAAATGATTTGTTACTTTTCAATTATTTCAAGTATATGTTGAGTTCTGGGTTGCAACAATGTATTTGTTGATGATCTTTTTCATATATAGGTACTTAAGGAAGCTGAACAAGATGAAGAATGATAACACTCAAATTCTGACTCGGGACGGTTAGATGCAAGCATTTTTATTAAAATGGCATTTGATACTGTAAAAAAAGTAATATTTAATTAGTTTATGATGACTTCAAATTATTATATTTATATTTTGGACTTTTAATTTGTAATTTCTTTCAATTCTTAGAGCATTTTTTTAATTTATTTTTAGGCTAATTTTATGCGGATATATTTAAATTATTTTCTTGTCATATTGCTTAATAATGTTAGGACAAGTAAATTATTTTGTTGTCATATTGCTTAATGTTAGGATGCAAAAGGTGTGATATTACTATCAAAGTTAGCGATAAATCTGAAATTGTGTATTTAAAAAAAAAAAATTAATGCAAAAAAGAATAATTAATACACAGGCACGCGAACATATATATAGAATGCTAACAAGATCGTATCTGAATTAAAACAAAATATAAACAGTTAAGATCTGTTAAAGAACTCGATATAATATATATATCTCTCTCTATATATAAAAAATTATGTTTGATATAAATCATCTAAATTACGAAATATACCTCCATGCATGTGTTTTAACGACATTCTCTTATCTACATCTTACATATATTTTCAAGATGTATTTATATTTTTTCTGAAAAGAGTCTATACCTTTTATTATTAGCAATAAAACAAATATGAAAGTTACTTTTACTTATTCAATGAAATTATTAATTTATTTTTTTCCTGATCATCTTTCAGGCCCACAAACCCATAAAATGCCAAAAAAAATTTTATTAATATCATTGTCAAAATAAATAAACCACAAATTATGGGGATTTTCAAAAATACTAGGGTCTCCGATTCAATATGTTGTTCTATTTTTGGAGTCGCATATTGAATTGGAGATCTCTAAAAACCTCAAAAATGCATTGTAATATATTGATATTTAGGTTTTTGAGGGGCTCCAATTCAATTTGTTGCCCCGAAGAATGCAGTCACATATTGAATATGAGGGTATGGTATTTTTCGAATTCTCTAATTTTAGTAGTGTTTTAATTTATTTATTTTTAAAATTGTATTAATAAAAAATTTGGCATAAAATGATCATCTAAATCTCAACTTTTCACTTTTTGAGCTTAATTTTTGTAAATTTCTCACAATGTTGGGTCTGGAAAAGGTCAGATCAACTGAGAAACTTGGGAATATTAGTTCCTGAGCCTTTATTTCAAGTTGGAATTTGTTTTTTCAGTTCCTATTCAAATTCACGAATAATTTATTCTTTTTAGTTCCTATTGTTGCAAATTTTAGTTCCTGAAAAGCAATTCTTAATTAACTCTTAAGTCACAAAGTTCTCATGCGAGCATATTGGACTTGAAATGCGATGGTACATTGCATTTTGCCCCCCCCCCCCCCCCCCCCAATTTATTTAAATGCAACTTCTATTGTAAATAATAAGTAGAAACCAAGTTTTTTGGTGAACTCAAGTCTAAAATCTATCAAATCTGCTTTAAATGACGAACCCGAACTGTTGAAATCCGCCTACCTTACAAGTGGTGCATCTACATGTGAAAAATTTAAAAATTCAAATTAATTTAGTTTAAAGTCAAGCCGTCATAGAAGGTTAATAAATTAATTTTAATGCATTTATTTTTTGAACGTATTTTGACCACTTGACTCTATGCAAATTTTTATTTTTTTTTATATGTAGACGCATCACTCGTTAAGTAGACGAGTTTCAACGGTTCAAAATCGTCGTTTAGAGCTAATTCAATGAGTTTTAGACTTAGTTCATCAAGAGACTTGATGAACTTAAGAACAACCTAGTTCTACTCGTAATTTCAAAATATATAATTGGATCCGTATCCTCCCAGGTACTTGACTCAACACAATTGAAACGGACGGTTCAGATTTACTCTTAGCCGGCCGAGATTCGGAATGACAAAGGGGGAAAGATTATTTGCACTTTGAGATGCGTGCCAATTCATTTTTTTGGACCATCCGATTCAATTCTACTCAGTCAGGTAACCCGATGGGATACGAATTCTATATAATTTTGGGCCCCACTGGAGAGTGCAGCCTAATCTTCGTGTGTGTGGTATAACCTCATTTTCTTGTGTTTAGAGGAAAAATAAAAAAATATAATAAGGTGTAAAAAAAATTTAAGGCGAAGAATCATATTATAATTAGATTAAATCTCAAATGTAAAGTAGAATTAGAGTGTTCTTAAGCACATCAAATTTAGCTTAACTCAAAAATCTATCGTATTAATTTCAAAATATAGTTTTAAACCGTTGAAAATTTGAAATTGATCTATGTTAAATTATCAATTAATAAATTAATTTAGTGCAAATTCGTTAGATTTTAATAGGATAGAAACTTATAAAATATACCCCATAAAAATGATATTTTGCCAACCATTTGATCTACGTGTTTTTTCTAAATTTATTTCTTTCTTATATTTTCTTGTTTAAAAATGTGTTTAATTAATGTGGCAAAAGGTGGTATAAAATTCTTAAAATGATACAACTTTATTGTATTACTTTGTAAAAATTTTAACACAACTAATTGTGTCGTTAACTTATATAGAGTACTGTCATTTGAAAAGGAAAATAAAATAAAATAAAATTTGCCACAAGCACAAATATTTATAGACGCAGATGCAAGATACCAATTTCCTGTCCACCTGACACTTCGGATAAAAGCATAAATGTAAACAAATTTTAGTTCAATAAAACTATATCAATTTACAAGTAAAATCTAACTCCCATTGATCAAACAAATTTTTATAGCTGCAGTCTGAGCACTGTTCCAACTAGTCAGTAAGAGCCATCCCCATCCAGTGAAGATTAACCAAACTCAAATATGCTTAATTAACTAGGCTGGTTTATCTTAAGTCTATCTCGAGTACGTTTAGATTTAGACGAAGTTCTATATATATATATATACTTATAATACTCAATGTAATTGTAATATACAAAAGCATATATAAATAGTAGTGAAATTGGAACCCATTAGAACCTCATCAACCAGCCATGGTCAAAATACCACAGAATTAAAGGGCATGCTTAAAACAAAAGACTGTCATAGTTTAATTCATAATCTTGCATAAAACAAAATATTGTCATATATAAAACAAAGGGAAAATACAATCATCAGCAATGCTCATTAGAAAAATCTAGGCAGCATAGCACCAAAATTTAAAAATGTACAAGAATGGCCCCGCAATACAAAATCTGACTTTCTGTAAAAAGCAAAGAACAGTTTTGTCTAATTTATATCGGTACTGGTTCAGTAGTACTGATATACAAGAAATACACTATTCGTTCGAAAGGATGTAAAGTACCGATAG